>AWUE01018072.1:0-45289 GCA_001974825.2 Corchorus olitorius
ATAATTTATATTGAAGAGAAACTGAAGATGCCACATTTCCACAGCTCCAAATATGGCTAGGTCGATCTTTAGCAAAAAGAGAGATAAACGTGCAGAAGAATTAATGCAAACAAGTAGTGTTATAATCAATCAAGCCTTCTTTTTCCTCAATCATGTATGTGACGGAGCATTCAAAAACTCAATTAGGTTGGATTATATAGGAAAGCTTTGAATTAAAATGTGCAAGACCAAGAAAATGGCATTGGGTTGAGCTTTTCATTTCAAAGCTTCTTGCTCGAGTTGATCATGATGTAGTTTTGTTTTTTAGGAAATGATCATGATGTAGTCGGTGCTTATTAAACAAGGAATATGATGGAGAAAGAGCACCTATACATGTTTTCATTTTTTCAGATGAAAATATGGCTGCAAACAACATCACATGATAGTAATTAACTACTACTCTTCTTTTTACGACATATACCCTGTTCTAGCTAACATCAGTACATCACTAACCTCTTCTTTTTCCACGATCCCAAATTCACAATCTTCCTCGTCCTAACATTACCTTAACCAAGATATATCATTATTGCACGTAGGCTGATTATCATTATCACATTCTTGAGGAACCTGATCATAAAGAACAAAATCAAAGGTATTGAAATCTATTATAGTGTAAGAAATTAATCATAGCACTCTAGCACCTATAATTAAGTTTTAAAGAATTAAAACTTCATAACCATATTATTTTAATGTGGTTGTACCACAGATAAAAGGGGGAAAAAACAAACAAAAGGTTGTAGCGCAGAGTACCTGTGTTTTAGCATGCCAAATTCGATGGTCCATGCTAAATCTTGTAGTCAACTGGGGGCATCCTCTTACTTGTAAATCATCCAGAGTGGGGAATAAAAGATGGTAACCCGTTGGGGTGAAGCTTTTAAGGCTTGGTAGCTCTAAAAGATGGAATGTAATTTGCAATCGAGGGAGAGTTATTTCCTTGATATCAATTTCACCATAGTTCCAAACAACGTGCTCTACTTTAGAAGAGCTATTAATGATGATGTGCTTGAGTCTTGAAGCTGCAGAATGGAGGACACTAAGAGGAAATAATCTTGTCAATTTGTTGCAACCAGAAATCCATATATATTCAAGACTAGGCAAGGATATAGCAGGGTGGAGATAATTCAATTTGTTGTCCCTAGTTAATTAAGTTTTTGTTTTCTTCTTTTCCTCTCTCCTTTTAATTAGTAATTTTTTTTTCAATTAATGAAGTATGAAAGAATTCTTTAATTGAGCCTGCTCGTTAACTTGTTTCTGAATGGTGAAATCTATCAATCCAGGACATCCCCAAACTATTAACGTTTCCAAAGATGGCAACAAGATGAGATAGTTTTGTGAACAAAAGCAACTCAAATTACTCAACCTTTGAAGATCTAGATGTTTTAGTTGAGGGAGCAGAATGGCACATTCAAATATTCCGTTGTTTCCTTGTGCCACATTCAAGACTTGTTTTAGCTGAGGACAATCACTTATTTTTAGTGTTGTCAATTTTGGGAAGAGCGGACGATGGTCATCGTTTTCCAATTCTGTGAGAATAATTTCTAATGCATTGCAATGGACTATATAGAGTTGTTCCAGCAGCACCAAGGTGTAAGCAATGGATGGTGAGAAGAGATATTTCAACCTTTCGCAATTACTAATTTTCACAACCTTCAACCTTTGGAGGGTGATGTGATTATGACCAGAATTAGTAACTCTGACTTCCGGACAGATGAGCAAAGAGATTATTTCTCTACAATTTTCTATCTCCAACTTCTCTTAAGTTTTGTAGAAACTGCTTTGGAAATTGACCCTTGCACAACATTCTCAAACCACTCATATTGCGTATGACTAATTCAACCAAATTGGAGAAGGCCATAGTTAATGTGACATGGCCGCATTCATTGGTTGTATCAACAAAGCATTCCAGCTCCTTGAAATCTTCAATTTTCAGAAAATTCAGTTCATTTAGTACCCTTGAATCTACATTTGGAACAAGATTCCTCTGCTGATCCGTTATTCTTTCCAACGTAAGATTTAATTTCGCATTGCTTATATACTCCTTCAATGCAGAAAATGGAACATCCTGCACATACATTCATATATACAGCAAACTATTAGTCATTAGAAAAGTATATAAATAAATTCAGACATGTATTTTTTTCTTTGATTATTTGCTATATGATTTATTAAAATGATGGAGAATATAACAAAAAAATTGTCTAAATACCAAAAAAAATCCCTTATGTTTTGCTTTTGGGACAAAACAATCCCTTATGTTTTTTTCAGGACAAATTAATCCCTTACGTTTCAAAAATGAGCCACGTTAGTCCTTTTTGGACGGTCCCCGTTAGATTTGCTGACGTGGCTTTTCCGCGTCAGCAAGAAGTATACGTGGCATCTACGTGGCTTTTCCACGTCAGTAAGGGACTGATTTGTCCCAAAAGAAAAATATAAGGGATTTTTTTGTTCCAAAAGAAAAACATAAGGGATTTTTTGTCCCAAAAGAAAAATATAAGAGAATTTTTTAGTATTTAGTCTATAATTTAATTTTCGAAATAAAAAATTGATTTTTCTTTTTTCTTTTTTCCTTCTCCTTCTTTCCAAAAACTCTACCAACAATGTACCAAATAATAACTCATCTTTTAAAATTAAAATGGTAAAGATAATTCCTAAAAAAGATAGTAAACATAAAATAGTTATAAAAATATTGAATTTAATGAAATAAAAATAGAATTTTTGGTAAAATAAAACTATAAAAGTTTAAATAATGTCATTTAAGAAATATATTTAAAAAACAAGCCCTTAACATCACGTGCCTCTGTTTTCAAGAAACAAGCCCCTAACATATTTAATCTACTCTTAGCCGAAACGAAAAAACTCTCTCCGACCTCCTCACTCCGGCGGCCAAGTACGAATGTTATAAAACTTTTGAATTGATTATTATATCCTTATTTTTCGATTACATTCTTAAATGCCATTATTTAAATTTTTATAGTTTTACTCAACTAAAAACTCTATTTTTATTTAATTTAATCTAATATATTTATAAATATTTATTATTACTATTTTACTATTTTAATTAAAAAAAATCTTACATATATTAGAATTTTTTAAATATATTTCCTACCCTTATTTTTCAAATATATTTTTTAAATGCCATTTTTATACTTTTACAATTTTACTCAATTAAAAACTCTATTTTATTTAATCAAATCTAATATATTTATAACTATTTTATTTTTACCATTTTACTATTTTAATTAAATATATTTCTTAAATGACATTATTTAAACTTTTACAGTTTTATTTTACCAAAAATTCTATTTTTATTTAATTAAATTCAATATTTTTATAACTATTTTATCTTTACCATTTTTTTAGGGAATTATTTTTACCATTTTAATTTTAAAAGATGAGTTATTATTTGGTACATTATTGGTAGAGTTTTTGGAAAGGAGGAGAAGGAAAAAAGAAAAAAGAAAAAAAATCAATTTTTTTATTTCGGAAATTAAATTATAGACTAAATACTAAAATAATCTCTAATGTTTTTCTTTTGGGACAAAAAAATCCCTTATGTTTTTCTTTTGGACAAATTAGTCCCTTGCTGACGTGGAAAAGCCATGTGGATGCCACGTAGACTTATTGCTGACGTGGAAAAGCCACGTCAGCAAATCTGACAGCCGTTAGTCACGTGACTAACGGGCCGTCCAAAAAGGACTAATGTGGCTCATTTTTGAAACGTAAGGGATTAATTTGTCCCCAAAAAAACATAAGGGATTATTTTGTCCTAAAAGCAAAACATAAGGGATTTTTCTGGGTATTTAGCCCAAAAAAATTATACATATAGAATCACCTTCATTTGAAGCTGCGATGGAATAACTACTCCTTGCTTAATCGGTAAAGGAGTCAATAAGGGACAACCTTTTAGCTTCAAAACTTGCAATGGAGGGAGCACAATGCATGTCTTCTTTCTCTCTTCCTTTTGCCATGTTGAATACTTTACTTGTATTAACTGAGGACAATCAATTATCTCAGCAGATTCCAAGTGTGGAAGTCCTAGAGCCACAGTGATTGGGAACACATATTTCATGCTTTTGCAACCAATAATCCTAAGTATTTTCAATTTAGGCCAGCACAAAGGAAGACTTTGCAGCACGTTTGAAACTATGGTTTCATCCCCATTTTGTTCTTCCATGATCAAGTATTCCAAAGACTTGCACTCCTTTATCTTAGCAGATTCCAAGTGTGGAAGTCCTTGAGCCAAAGTGATTGTAAACACATATTTCATGCTTTTGCAACCACTTATCTTAAATGTTTTCAATTTAGGCCAGCACAAAGGAAGACCTTGCTGCACGTTTGAAACTACGGTTTCATTTTGTTCTTCCATGATTAAGTATTCCAAAGACTCACAGTCTTTTATCTTAGCAGATCCCAAGTGTGGAAGTCCTTGAGCCAGAGTGATTGGGAGCACATATTTCAAGCTCTTGCAACTACTAATCTCAAGTGTTTTCAATTTAGGCCACAACATGTTCGGAACTGTTTCATCTCCATTTGTTTTTATCAAGTGTTCCAAAGACTCACACTCCCCAACAGATATTCTAGTTTAATAACACCTCCATATTCTCATACTTCTTAGGCTTTGGAGGTTAACACTATGGGTGGGTCTCCAAATGCTCTTCAATTCAGGTAATGAGATAAGCTCCAAATCAATTAATTTTGAGAGGACCGTTGCTGGTGCCTGATTTTCGTTACATAAAGAAAAAAAGGGAAAATGACATTTAGGTGTATTAGAGTTTAAAATAATCAATGATTGGTGGTATCTATAAAAATAATCCCCATTTAGTGTTATGATCTTTATTTGGTGTAATAAAAAACTTTTTAATTCCCATTGGGTGTAATAAAAAAACTCATTGAAGTGCCAAAAATGTCTTTAAAGAAAAGGATGCAAAAATACAATTCTCCTTTTTCATTTAACTATTAAATTTGAAGGAGAAAGAAATGTTTGATTGGTGTTTGTACCCTAATTTACATCTGGGTAAATTAGGAATTGTGATCTAAATTTGATTAAATTAAGACTACCCTAATCCAATTTGGAGTTGGAAAAGCCTTTTACTCATGCCTCAAAACCCAAACCACCCTATAAAATTACTTGGAAAATTATTGTGGTTTTTGTATGCATTAAAACCTTGTCATCCCAAGCTTGGGTGATGTTGTTGGAAATTGCAATCACCCCTGGGTGACATGTTTTGGAATTCCGGCCACCCCATGTTAGGATGGTGCTGTTGAAAATTTTGATCACCCCAAGTTAGGGTGATGACGACGAAAATTAAGGGCCACCCAAAGAAGTTGGGGTGACGGCTTTTGCACAAACTCTTCAACGTTATAAACTCATGGAAGATTTTCGGTCACCCAAGTATTGGGTGATGGCGCCATGAGATGATTGGTCACCCAAGGAAATTAAGTGGCATTTGGCCACCCTGGGTCCAATTTATTCATCGTGCAACAATGCGTTTTGAGGTAGGTGATGGTCCAAGCAACAACGACGCCATGTTAGGGTGAGCAACGCCTTGGGTGAAGGCACTTTGAAGCTGGGTGGCGCCTTGTTTGAGAGGAATTGGCATTCTGTTCATCACCCATAAGAACGCATCAAGCTTTCACACGTTGAATATCAGAAGTTGACTAAATCAAATCACTAATTTGTGTGATATTGATTGTGATTAATATCCTAAAGTTAAGGAGTCAAATTGATATTCGGATCAATTATCATCAAAGTGAAGGTTGACCAAGGGAATTGACGTAGTTGACATTTCAATATTATGGTTGGTGGGTCATTAAAGCTGAATCCCTTGATTAGTGCAGAAAATGGCAGCGCCTTGGCTATATAAGAATAAGCTCCTCCAACGTAGAAGCTCTCTCTGGACACACCCTCGCCCTGCGCGAAACTTCACTCTTCAGAGATACAAACTTTTACTTGATGCAAACTCTTGTTTGATTAACCCTATCTTTTACTTTTCATCATCCTTGTTTTTACAAGTTGTGATCAACCTTGTCATTTACTTTTCATCACCCTTGTTTTTACAAGGTGTAATCTTGCTTCGACAATTCTAGTGAAAATCTATTTTTCATTGTCTCTCTCCATCAATCTCTCACTTTGTTACTCAAGAATTACCCAATAGGTTTAATGATTTAAACAGTTTTCTGTGACTTTAAACCAGAACTCGCAACTCGTTTGATCTATCTCACTTTTACGATCTTGATTTCGTAATTTCAAGTTTACAAAAGCTTTTTGTTATTTTTTCCACAAAAATAACTGGCACGCCTCGAACCTCTCTCTTTCCTCAAAGAGATTTCGCCTCAAAGACCTTTCTGGGCGCACTAGGGAAATTTGGCGCAACAATTGGAGAACCTTTCTCTTTTGTTTTTTGAAGATTGAGAAATAGATTTGTTCATGATAAAAGAAATAACAATGGTGTATTTAGAGCCATTTGGAATTGTGCTGGAACACGGAGCAATGGAGCTTGAACTGAACCAGGCTTAATTTATACTTCCGATTAATTGGCATGATCCAATTAGCGTTTGAATTGTAATAACCTTTCTCCTTATTAGCTTATAAATGTAAAAGAATTGGGTATCAAAATCAATTGAAATTTCTTTAATTTTCCTATATTATCCATCCCATTAGTGTGTAATAATACGTTGAATCAACAAGTCGACTAAAACTTCTCAAAACTCCTCAACCATAGAGATTTTAGATTTATAGTTATTAAAAATTTATTTTAAAAAACTGGAGGATATTAAGAAAAAGTTGGGCAAGAGAAGAATACTATATCAACATAGTAGACAAAGTGGAACGTGGGAATTTATCCACAAACCCACCATCTAAGGGTGGTAATGATTTGTTAGTTTTTAGTCTATGTGAGAACTCATTGAAAAATGAACAATGTGGGTTTGGAGGTATATTTTTGATGATTGAACGGTGATAAGGGAGATTAGAAGGTGTAGATTAACATAATCGAAAACCAAGTCCATCCAATGGTGGATGGGAGAGATCGGAATTTTGTAAGGTTTTTGGGTATATTAAGTTTTGAGGGAGAAATAATTGTTTTGAAGAAAACAAATCAGGGAAATAGAAAGAGCACGCAAGGATATATTTTCATGGGTTGAAATTGGCAACAAATGAGATAAGAGAAGTTCGCCGGCGGTGGAAGAGAAGCTGCCTGCGGTTGTGAAATAAAACAGAGAACGAAGGAGAATAGGGAGGAAATGTGATAGGGACAATTTTGTCATGTCCATTACACTTAAAAATAATAAATAAAACTATTACACCAAATGTTGATCACTTTATAATATACAACCATTCGTTGATTATTTTGAATTCCAATACACCTAAGTGGAATTCTCCCAAGAAAAAATATATACATATATTAGTAAATCCTAAATGATTTTTTATTGTACCTTCATTTAAATATATATTAGATTTGAAATTATTATTAAATCATGCATTTAATTATTATGACATGCATCCGAGTTGTTAGTTCAACTAGTTTAAATCTCACGGAATGTGAGTTCAGTTAGTTAGTTTGTTTATTTTTAAGTAGTTTATTTAAAACAATTCCTTAGTTTGGGTGGAATTCTCATAAGATGTTTGATGTTTGGAATTATTCTGGTTTAAAATTTATGGGGTAAAATGTCCTCAATGCAAAACTTAAGGGGCAAAAATGCTAATAAAAAAAACAAAAACAAAAACTTTAGGGGTCGTTTGGTATCGTTTTCGTTTTTTTGTTTTTTTTGTTTTTGTTTTGTTTTCGTTTTGTTTTTGTTACGCTGTCAATTTTTTGAAAACAAAAACATATTTGGATATATACAATTTTGTTGCATGTTTTTAAATAAAAAATGTCAAAAAAATTGGTGGAAAAGCATTTCTGTTACTGTTCATCAATGTGTTTCTGTGTTTTGAAAAACATGAAAACACAAAATTCTTGCTTCCACTTTTTTCCAAAATACTGATTCTGTTTCCAAAATTTTTGAAAACAGAAACAGTCTACCAAACATTTTTTTTACTTTTTTGTTTTCAAAAACTGAAAATTAGCAACAAAAAACAGAAAACAAAAACAATGCCAAACAGACCCAAATGGTACCTCTAAAGAAGACGGTGGTATTTCTTTGGCAAAATTGAAGACTTGTTCTAATCCATCACACTGAGATATGTCGAGTCGTTGTAGATGCAACAGAGTATAAGCAAGGCAACCTGGAAAGATAGATTTTAGCATATGGCAGTCTGAGATTTCTACAAACTCTAGACTTTGGAGGCATCTTGCAATATTAATTGGTGCATGTTGGGATACTACTGGCTCTTTCCATATACTCTGTAACTCGGGTAATGATCTTAGTTCCAATCTTGTTAATGATTCTGGGAAAATTAGGCCATCATGCCTTTTCTCCTTCACTTGATATACCCATTGCAATTGCCTGTGTTAAAAATGTGCTCATTGTGTTAACCTTGTCTCCTAGTCCCTTGTCCCTTGTGCCTATTCTATACTCAACCATTGTGCCTCACCCTTTACACTAACCGTGCCAACCTTTGTGCCTTCTTGGCCATTTGCATGGCTCTTGCATGAGCACACTTCCTATTGGCCTTTGTGTATATATATACTTCTCATTGATGTAATTTTGTACAGAACATATATATCAAATATATACAAATTATTCATCCTCCACAACTCTTGTTTTACCTCATCCAATTTTAGTTTCATCATGGTATCAAGAGCTTGTTAGTTTCTGGGTTTTGTGTTCCTCATACTTTGCTGGTTGTTGTTCCACCTTCAAGGGTTATTTTTTGTCGTTTTTGAATCTGCCATTTCCAGACCTGTATCGATCTGGTCAACTTCTTGCAAATCTCATTTCTTGGTTGTATTCCTTGACATTTGAGCAGCTTCCAGCTCGAAAATTGCCTCGTTTTGCCGTTGGAATCACCTCCACGCAGTCGAGAGATTCTCTTTTCTCAACTCGCTGCTATTCCTGGTTCGGCCATCCGAGCATTGAACTCAAAAACAAACCTCAGATCCAGCTTCGACACGACAAGAAGAGGCGGCCGCCAAAATTTCAGCCGCAACGGAGCAGCCACGCGCCCGCACGCACCGCTTGCCGTCTGGTCCACGCGCACCACGCGCCTCACGCGCCGCCCGAAGTGTTCTGAAGCTTTCTGCCACGTGGCAATCCACGTCATCGCCACGTCAACCCACCTCAGCCACCCATTGACTGACACATGGCGTTCCTAGCTGACTGTACATGCTGAGTCAGTAAACCGGTTGACCTTTAGTTGACTTTCTCAGACCGTCGACTTTGGTTCAAATCGGGTCGATTTAGTAACTTTTACGGCTTGGTTCGGTTCATTTTAGACCGGTTTTCAGTGCTTTCATACCGGTTTCTAAGGTTTTCGGACCTGTTCTTTTCATTTTTAAGGTCAGATTTTTCTGATTAGGCTTCTTTTATTATCCTCTCCTTTGATTATCTATTTCTCTACACTAACAATGGATGAATCAGAGGTTTCTAAGCCTATTCAGACAGTTTTTGATGGCTCGAATTACATGCTATGGGCCGATGATATGTCAAGCTTCCTCAAAGGAAGAAGATTATGGCATTATGTTTCAGGAGAAAAGCCCAGGCCGGTTAAAAAGGATGATGAAGATGATGTTGAATTCTGTAAGCAAGATGAGGAATGGGTTTGTACTAATTACCAGATCATGACCTGGCTACGCAACACCATCACTCCTCAAATTATAAAAGCAGTCTTGGACGTGAATCTACTGCGAAAATGGCTTGGGATTTTCTTGCTCGAAGGTATGCTTAGAAAGGCCGAGCACTTGGGTATAAATTGAACGATGCACAGGAAACCAGATTGATAGGGGAGAAAAATAAAAATGGAAATAAAAAATTAAAAGAAGTAAGTTTTACTTAATCAGGACGGATTTGGACCGGGCCTGGGCCTGGCCTGGGTTTTTGCTCTTATATCCAAGCTCGACCCATTTAATAAATGTGTTTAATTTTTTTATCCAATCCCATCTAATAGGCTTAAAATTCATGTTCAAGCCCTCTAAAATATTGTGCGTGATTACGGACTTAGACATGTAACTCGACCCTTGAACAGCTATTGTCAATTGTCAAATTTCCATGTATCAAATAATTGTTCGATTTTGTTAGGAGTGCTTTAATCTTACACACTCTTGTCCCTAAAGGGATTAATCTCATACACAAAGGGTGTGGAGATACCCTTAGTAAAAAAAAAATGCTAGGTTTTCTTTTTATTTTCTCTTGGTTTGTGAACGGTCGAGACTCGGGAGTCCGGAGTCGTGTTTGAAGCTTTATAGCCGGCATGCACGATATGCAGTGCTATCAAGGTATATAGGAATGGTTTTTCTTTTTCTTTCTTGCTTTTTTTTCCCCTAAATTCTTTTGATTATTATATATTAATACATTAATTAGTAGGAGTAATAGAACATTGATGGTTGTGGGAATCTTAGGTTTCCCAGGACAGTTTCATGTGATTCGAATTTAAACATTCATATTAATACATTATATATATATATATATATATATATATATATACTGATTTTCTTCCTTACCCTCTTTTGTTGAATTTTAAACAATTTTGATTTTTTTTAATAAGGGCTAAGTTTGGTAATCAGGGGTAGGATAGTGGGTAATTTTGGGATTTGTTTTTGGTTGATTTGGTCTCTGCAATTTTTTTAAGTGGATTATGAATCAGCTGTATGCTTTGACCACTATATAGTGAATTTTTTCCCCCCGCTTCAAACTTTTTCTTTCATATTTCATTCACCGCTTCAGTTTCCGTCATTCTTCATCTGTTCCTTCTCAGCTTCTCTATTTTTCCTTTGTGCTTCCTGTTGATATTTTTTGCAGGTTTGCTGTTGGTGGCGCTTCTTCTGTCCTCTTCAGTTCTCTCTATTTGTCCAGGAAATTATGTGCTTCTTGCTCGAATTTGTGTGCTTCAGTTCTCTCTAGTGAGTTTGTTGTCTTTTGTTTGAGACATTCGAATTTATGGGTATTCTAATTTTATTCTTAATTTTTTCTACCATTGGTTGAAATTCAATGGTTTTTTTTTAATTCCTTGGATTTTCAGAAAGATTGGAGAAGAGGAAGCCGAGAACTCTGAATTTTTCCCCTTGGTTGAAATTCAATGGGTTTTATAATTTTTTTCTTTATTTTGATTCATGCATGTCGAGGGATTTACAGTTTTTTATGTAAATAAATACAAGCAAAAGATTATTTCTTTGATTGATTTATTCCAATTTTTCTTCCGTTTTCCCCCTGTTTTGTTCTTAACTGTCTTTGCATGTTTTTAGTTTTGAGGGAGCTTGATGATTTTGGAAACGTTTTCCGTAGTATCGACAATGGGAAGTAAAAGAGATGGGATGACTTTTATTTTTGGTATGTTTTCTTTTCAATCAGTTTGCTGTTCATCGAAGCTTTTCAATCAGTCTGCTTTTTATCTTTATTTGCTTTTAAATCTTTCTTGATTCTCCCTTAATTTATTCTGTAGTGATTTATTGAAATATGAATTCTTGGTTCATAGAGTTTGGGGGTTGCTGAGATGAAAACTCTACCAATTCAGACGACCGGAATTAAGATGGACGGTGAGATCATCTATTACCGATCCATTGCTTCATTTTCTGTTTTGAGTTGTGATATTGTTGTCAGATTTGATCTTTCTCTGCTTTTTTCTTTTTCCATTAGCGTTTCCTGCTTTCCTTTTTCTATGAGGTGCGTTGTCTTAATAATGATTAATATCAATTTTATGCAGGGAAGTAGAAAGATCAAAAACACTGAATGTCATCATTTTAGACATTTGCAATTGATTGTAGGTGTAATATTTGGATATAATGTGATGATTTTGTATATATTAATTCTTAATTTGTGGTGTCTCCGACATTGGATTCTGCAGCTTAAACAAAGTGACTGGGGTGTACAAAAGATGACAATTCATTTGGGGAAACTGAAGGGACAGGTTTGCATCCACCAATTCTTTTATGAATGCTTGCTTTGTCTTAATGTTGTAAGGTAATTCCAATATGGGAGTCTTCACAATGAATATCTTTTAACTGGATTTGGTTATATACTTATATGTTTGGTTTATATAGACAATAAAATATGCTATTATGTATTGTTATGTTATCAAATATGGCAAAGGCCAACCTAAATAAATGTTTAGCAGGAGCTATAGCCAAGAATAATAATATGACTATAGCCGAAAAGTTGTTTGTATAATATTTCAATGGTTCCTTAGTTCTTTTGTTGAACTGCTGATACAAAATCTGGATTTCATTTAATAGCTAGCTTTGGAAGTGGCATGAGAACTTATGTAGTTTTTTTTTCTCTATCTTTACTGTTTGATTAAATTCTTTCTTTTATGTAGAGGCTCTTTAGGTATGGTCACTATGGAGTTCTTAGTTGGGATTTAGATGTAGCAAAGTTGTTAACATATGACTTACTGTTGAGGAAGACATCACCTGATTCTCTTGCTTTTGTTGGGATTGGTTCTATTATGGAGTTTGAAAAGGTTGCATTTTATCTTGGGAGTATATATGCATTTTAGAGGTAAAAGAAGAATCTATGTTGTATTATTATTAATTCCTTTATCATTGCCATGAACAATTGCTTACTAGCATGTCTCCACACTTATATAAAATCAACATGGAAGTATTCTGATTCTGTTTCCTTCCTTCCATTCATGAATTCTAAAGCTTTTGGTTATAATTACACTTTAAGACTGCTTTTTTAAATGAGAATGTCTAAATTGTTGTTGTTTTATGTTGTGTGGTCAGCTATACATTACATTTGGTAGGGCAAAGTTCTCAGTTATGACATGCATAAAATGCCAGAGTTATGACTTGCATGATTTGCTGTCTCATGCTCTTAAACAAATTTTTAGATACATGTCTGAGTAAAAGTACATTGAACTTATTCATGACCATGTTTATGTTGTTTTTTTTTCCAAGTTGGTTGGTCATTTAATATGCTTTGTTACCCTTTTTTAAGTCACACAATGTTGTTATCATCATCAATGATAAGAGGGGCCTGGTAGCATGCATGTTGGTCATACTTTTCCTAAATACCTAATCAATTTGCTTACTTTTGCCTTCAAGTTCTATCATGGACTTTGGACTGGATCAGTTTTTCCATCCCCTACTTTTTCAATTTCTTATTATGCTAAATAAGCATGTGAAATATTTACTAACCTGGACAAAAGTTGTTTGTTTCTTGAAGGATGTTGCAGTTAAGGTCTATTCTGCGGGTGAATACCAAGAGTCAACATTACATGACTACAGAAAAGAGGTACTCTAGATTCTCTTCGAGTCCTGATTAAATCAATATCATTTGTGAAATAAAGCCCTAATCTTCCTCACCAAACATTGAATAATCATGTTTATACTTGTAATAGTGCCTTAAACAGCTGATTGCAGCTTTATCTCATGGTGCCTTAAAATGATATTGTTAACATATATTAGTGCTATACTTAGCTAAGCCAGTTTTCTTTAAATATATAACTGCCTTAAAATGATGTATGCACTTTAACTCTCTGTCTAATAATCCGTGCAATGTCCTTGATTCTCCCAAACCTGTATGATCAGCAAGATGAAAAGTCAGGTTAGTGTTGCGTTTGTCTCTATTTTGTGCATTTAACTGTAAACCATATTTTCAGAGTTGATGATAAAATCAGATTGTTCAACTTTGTTTCATTCTTATTGTTTGGTTGATCCTAAACTTGAGGTTTTGGAGGGGGGCTCATTGCGAACCAAAGGCTCTGATGAATTCAGACCCTTCATTTGTCCTCTTCTTGATATAACTTTTGGCAATTTAATACATTATTTCTTATCCAAAAAAAATGGTCTTACTTTGGTTTCATTTGGAACTTTCAATCTTGGTTGGAACGTAGACTGGGATGTACCAATCAAGCTATCTTCTTCAACTCAGCCTGCAAAAAAAAAAAAAAAAAAAAAAAAAAAAACAATTATTAGACTGGAATCCTGCAAAATCAAGTCATGATTACATGACTAGAACCCTAAGCAGTGTTTGCATGCTTCCATGTTGATTTCTTGACTGACTTTTGCGGGATTTGTGTTTCATCGAGATGAAATTGAAGTCACCCATGTAAAGACAATCTTCGAAATAGTTAGGTGCAAGTTCAGGACTCTTCAACCAGTCCTCTCATCCCTTCCTTTGTGATTTCTCTTGAATCACCCAATTTCCAATCTCAACCACCAGCACAAGTTAGATCACACTACAATTCTGGTGACAAGGGTGTTTGTGCGAGACAAGCAATGGGATTCCAAGCAACTGCCTTAATCGAGCCAGAAGGTTTCTCTGAGAAATTTGGTTTCTCTGGAATGATCTATCGTTCACCTTTACAGTATTAAGTACAAATAACAATTGTCTTAGTGCACAACTAACTATGTATGATGGAAACATATCCCTTGATTATCTACTTTGTTTACATGGGAACTTCTATCTGAGAAATGATCTTTAGTTATTTACTCTGTTTCCATAGAAAATTTAAACACCTCTAATTTGTAAACCTATATATACTTTCTTGCCCTCTTTCATTCCTTAGTTTTTTGTTGATTTTCCAAGTCCCGCGCGCGGGTAAAGATCTAATACTCAATTATTCCAACTCCTAGTTAAAAGAATGACAGGTTAAGCATTAGAATCCAAACACTAGTTAAATTCTGATATTTTCTTTTTTATCGTTTTGTTTAGAATAGTTTAATTCATCAAATAGAAATGTATAGTAAAAAAAAATTTCCTTCAATAATGTAATCCAAAATATTTTTCTCTTATTTCTTCAAAACAAAAAAAAATCTCTTATATCAAATAACAGTGGGCCCAAATTGGGCTGAGAGACCCAAAATAGTAGTAGTATTAATCTATACTATATATAAAAGTACGAATAAGGGGAAACTTTATGTTTTCCGATTGTACCCTTTTTTTTCTAATATATTTCTAGATTACCATTATTAAATAATATTTTAATTATTTAATTATTTTAATAATGGAAATTTAGATTATCCTCATTAATTAGGATCCAAAGTGGCCAATAGGGATGCCCCACATCATCTTTAGCATCTGAATTTTCGTCCAAAATATTCTCCAAGTCGGTTTAGGAGAAGATCAATTCTGTCCAGAAATTTCAAGGGCAAAATCGTCTACCAAAACGACAGAATTAGGTCTCGAGATAAACATAAAAGTTGTAGATCTCGGAATCCTCTTTCCAACGGTACCTCATTTGCATTTTTCTGAGCTCTGTAGCAAAAGTTATGAATTTTCTTCCAAAACTGCTCTTGTGAAGTCCTCCTTTAAATAAGATTTAACAATGCTGCATCAGGGCTGAATCATAATGACTGATTGAACTTGTACTCTTTCTTTGGACTTCCATATTAAGGAATTGGGTCTAAGAATATCAGATTTAGACTTCAAGACATCTGACTTGGTAATTTGTACTTCATGGACTCAAATGAGCCTTATAAGCCTATTGGGCCGAAATGAAACAAAACCAATAGTTTCTCCAAATCTATCTATATCTATACTATATATAAAAGTACGAATTAGGGGAAACTTTATGTTTTCCGATTGTACCATTTTTTCAAATATATTTCTAAATTGACATTATTAAAATTTAGTATTTAAAAATTAATTATAAAATTTCAATTTAGACTGAATTAAAAGTTTGTAAAATTGATTTTCATTGATGAGGATCCAAATTTCTACTAATAATGGGAAACTTTATGTTTTCCAATTGTACACTTTTTTCAATTATATTTCTAAATTTCCATTATTAAAATTTAGTATAATTTTTTTATTTAAAAATTAATTAAAATTTTCAATTTAGACCGAATTATAAGTTTATCAAATTATTTTCGTTGATAAACATTCAAGTTTCCTTTACTATTATTTTTTGAATTTAATATTTTACTTTTATTTTCAATTTTTTAAATGCCAATAAAAAGATTAAACTAACACTAACACGTACAATACTATTGTTAGTGAAGCTCCATCTCTTCGTTATATAATGTTTGGCCGCATTCACTTTGTTTAATTGGAAATTATTAAGTTAGAAGAATAGGAGATATTATGATTTTGATTTTCTTGTCTCTATGCGGTTATCAAAATTTCATAAGATGGTTATTATAATTTCATGAGGAGGTTATCAAAATTTCATAGTGTGGTTTCCAAAATTTCATAGGGAAGTTATCAAAATTTCATGGGAAAGTTATCAAAATTTCATAGTATGGTTACAAAAATTTCATAGGATCAAGTTATTAAAATTTTTTAAGAAGGTTATTGAAATTTCATAGTGTGGTTATCACAATTTTATAAAAAGGTTATCAAAGAGATTATCAAAATGTCATAGCGAGGTTATAAGAATTCCATAGTGTGGTTAACAAAATTTCATAAGAAGGTTACTAATATTTCATAGGGAGGTTATCAAAATTTCATAGTGTGGTTATCAAAATTTCATATGAAGGTTATAAAAGTCTTAATTTCATAAGGAGTACCAAAATTTGATAGAAGGTTATCAAATCTCATAGAGTGATTATCGAAATTTCATAAAGATCGAATTATCAAAATTTATAGGAAGATTATCAAAATTTTATACTGTTGTTATCAAAATTTCAAAGCGAGGTTATCAAAATTACATAATGAAAATATCAAAATTTCATAGAGGAGTCAACAAAATTTTATAGAGAAGTTATCAAAATTTCATAAAGAGGTTATCAAATTTTCAAAATGTGATTACCAAAATTTCATAGTGGTATTTCTGGGGAAGTTATCAAAATTTCATAGTATGGTTACCAAATTAGGAAGGTTATTAAACTTTTACTATGGAGTAATCAAAACTTCAGGGAGGATATCAAAATTTCATATGAAGGTTATCAAAATTTCATAGTTTAGTTTTCAAAATTTCATAAGAGGGTTATCAAAATTTCATAGGGAGATTAACAAAATTTCATAATGAGGTTATCAAAAAATCATAGGGAGGTTATCAAAATTTGTAGTCATCAAGATTTCATAAGAAGGTTATTAAAATTTTATAGGGAGGTTTATTAAAATTTTATAGCGAGGTTATCACAATTTCATAGTGTGATTATCAAAATTTCAGAGTGTGATTACTAACAATTCATATGGAGGTTTTTCAATTTTCATAACGTGATTATCAATATATCATATGGAGGTTATCAACATCTTATAGTGTTGGTTATCAAAATTTCATAGTGAGGTCTTCAAAATTCCTTAAGGAGGTTAACAAAATTTCTTAAGAAGGTTAAAAAAATTTATATAAGAGTTCTCGAAATTCGATAGTATCATTATTAAAGTTTTATAAGAAGGTTATTAAAATTTTATAAGGAGTTCATAAAAAATAGTGTAATTATCATAATTTAATAGGGAGGATATCATAATTTCATATATGAATATTTCATTTAAACACATTGGGTCACATGCAATTCACGTTAGAACTCCTTATATGAATTTTATAAGGAGTTCATAAAAAATAGTGTAATTATCATAATTTAATAGGGAGGATATCATAATTTCATATATGAATATTTCATTTAAACACATTGGGTCACGTGCAACGCACGTGAAAGCTAAAACTAGTTAAATTAAATAAGTCTAGAAGTCGGAAGCAAGCAGCTGTTATAAGCGCCAGAATTGGGCCTGACCCAATTAATTAAAATAGCCGTTAGAGATAAACGCGTCTCGCGTTATTACGACGCGATGTAATCCGCCTTAAACTTCTAACTATAATATGGTGCAAAAAAAAAAAACTTCTAACTATAATAAATACTTTCCATAATTCTACCGTTGCTTCTAATTTTGAAAAAAGAAAAAGAAGAGGGATTAGCTTTCCGCTCAGAAATTTTCCTTAGGGTTCAAGAGTCCCTTCCTCTGCTCTCTCTCTTCCTCTTCCCACGCGTTAGATTCTTTTTTTTTTCTAGGGTTTTGGTTATTTGTTGAAGGAAAGCGAAAATGGTGATTAGGAAAAAGAGGGATTGAGCGCGGAATTAGAATAATTTCGCTCTCTCGATCGATCGCCATGGGTCTCTCAGTTTTTTGCTGCTTTTCAGGTATTGCTAATTTTCTTGTGTTCTTTAACTATCTTTATCAGTCTTGATGTTTTAGAACTATATTGATTTTTGAATAGACGTCTGCTTTTCTCTGATTTTTAAAACTTTGAATAAACTTTGCAAATTGGTTTTGACAAAGTTTTTTTTCTGAATTTTCGAAACCCTAAGATTTTCGCATATGACCCAAATTCGTATTATGTGTTTAAGTGTTGGTGCTCGTATTATACATGAAGGGTATAATGGTACCAATAACAGACATTCGGTGCAAATTAATATGTGAAGTGTTTTAATTGGCATTCCTATTGTGTAGTAAAGTCACAATGGTGCAAATAAATATGAAAACCATGCCTTAAAGTTGGATTTCTTTTTGTTTTCACATCCTGTTTGTATTGGGTACAATTTTACCAAATTTGCATTACTTGTTTTAGTCAAGAATAGAATGAAATTGTTTCATGGGTTTTGGTTAAGGAAATATGGTCGTAACATGTACCCATATTTGAGAAAGCAGAAATTATGTATGTCCCAAACATAAGTAGGATTTTTTCTACTAAGGCCAATTAAAAACTGGCTTACTTGATTTTTTATTAGAATGGTGTTTTCTGGTCATGATTAGTTTCTATTTCCTTTAGTTGGTATAATGATGCGAGTTCAAATTAGATACTTTGGTAAAGTCACAACGGTGGCATTCCTATTATACATTAAGGTATAATGGTGCCATCCAAATTAAGGTTGGTGATGAGAATTCTTATTATGCAGTTAAAAGCACAATGTGGTGGCATTCCTACTATACATGAAGGTATAGTGGTGCTAGTTCGTGTAATATGCCTGGAACTGTTCTTGTAAAATGAGATATGAACAATCTTGAAGGCTCATGCTCCCTCGCCTACTCCATTTTTTCTGACACACCACCATGCGCAATTTAAGTTTTATACTCAAAGTTGTGTTTTGACTGTTTAGTATTCACTGCACACCCATGAAATGGCAGCTATGTCTTGCTTTGATTTTGTCTATCTATTTTCGTATGATGCAAGTTCTTTTGGTACATGGCATTCTTTTTGAATGCTAAAAGGAACAACAGTGGCATTCCTATTATACATCAAGGTATAATGGTGCATCGAATAAAGGTTGGTAAGAATTCTTTGTGGTGGTGGCATTCCTACTATACATAAAGGTATAGTGGTGTCAATTCGTGTGATATACTTTAAAACCTGGCACTTTTATTGTGCAATGAAATATGGACCATCTTGAAGGCTCATGCCCCCTTTTGCAGTCCTTATTTTCTGATATACTACCATTTGTAGGTCAAGTTTTATATTCAAAACTGTTTTCTAACTGTTTAATGTCACTGGACACCCATGAAATGGCAGCTACGTCTTTTTTTCTTGGTTATATTATTCTACTAATGATACAAGTTTAAATAAGATACTTTGGCACATGATATTCCTAGTGAATGCTAAGTGGAACAACAGTTGCATTCCGATTATACATCAAGGTATAATGGTGCATCAAAGTAAAAGATGGTTATGTGAATTTTTATTATATGCAGTAAACGGCACAAGAATGGCATTCCTATATACATTAAGGTATAATGGTGCCATCCAAATTAAGGTTGGTAATGAGAATTCCTATTATGCAGTTAAAGGCACAATGTGGTGGCATTCCTACTATACATAAAGGTATAGTGGTGCTAGTTAATATACCTGGAACTGTTCTTGTGCAATGAAATATGAACAATCTTGAAGGCTCATGCTCCCTCGCCCAGCGCAATTTAAGTTTTATACTCAAAGTTGTTTTTTGACTGTTTAGTATTCCCTGCACACCCATGAAATGTCAGCTATGTCTTGTTTTGATTTTGTTCTATCTATTTTCAAATGATGCAAGTTCTTTTAGCACATGGCATTCTTTTTGAGTGCTAAAAGGCACAACAGTGGCATTCCTATTATACATTAAGGTATAATGGTGCATCGAATAAAGGTTGGTAAGAATTCTTTGTGGTGGTGGCATTCCTACTATACATAAAGGTATAGTGGTGCCAGTTTGTGTGATTTACTTTAATAGCTGGCACTTTTATTGTGCAATGAAATATGGACCATCTTGAAGGTTCATGCCCCCTTCTGCACTCCATATTTTCTGATATACTACCACTTGTATTTCAAGTTTTATATTCAAAACTGTTTTCTAACTGTTTAATGTCACTGGACACCCATGAAATGGCAGCGATGTCTTTTTTCTTCGTCTTAGTTTTGTTAATTTATTCTACTAATGATACAAGTTTAAATAAGATACTTTGTCACACGACATTACTAGTGAATGCTAAGTGGAACAACAGTTGCATTTCGATTATACATATACTGGTGCATCAAAGTAAAAGATGGTTATGTGAATTTTTATTATATGCAGTAAACGGCAAAACAATGGCATTCCTATTATACATCAAGGTATAGTGGTGCTGCATCATGGGACCCTTATTGTGAAATGAAACATAGACCATTGTAATGGCTTATGCTCCTTTGCCATTCCATTTCCTCTGTACCCCACCATTTGCAATTTAAGTTTATATTTAGAGTCATTTTGTAGCTGTCTAATATTCACTGGAGACCCATAAAATAGCAACTATGTCTTCCTTTGGTTTCATTCTATTATTTTTTTCTTATGATGTGAGTTCAAATAAGATACTTTGGTGCATGGAATTCTTATTGAATGCTTAAGGCACAACAATTGCATTCCTATTATACATCAAGGTATAATGGTGCATTCGATACGACCGTTAGCAATAGAAGTTTATATTCAGAGTTGTTTTTTGGATGTTTAGCATCCACTGGACACCTATAAAGTGGCATATGGAATTCAAGTTTTATATTTAAAGTTGTTTTGTGACAGTTAAATATTCACTAGACACCCATAAAATGGCAGCTATGTCTTCTTTTAGTTTTGTTTTATTATGTTCCCCTGAACTTAGTTCCTTGGATTGATCTTTGATCATATCAACCTGCATATTATCTCAACCTAGCAGAGAGTGTATATAAATTAATTATTGTTGTGCAAGTTTGGCATATTTAGCTACTTTGCTAATTGTTGCTTTGCTGCAGATAGACTGATGTATCTTAATTGATGTACTAAATGAAGCTTCTGAGTATGATTCTGGAAAATATATGAAGTTGCTCAGGCTGAATGGATGAAAATAACACAGTTCATTTTCTGTGCCATTAAAGTTGTGTACTTCACATAAAATGGTGATATTTTGTGTATGGAAGACCATTTGGAAAGGGAAAGGTGAAAAGAGATGGATATGAGGGCAAGATTATCTTATCACCATTGCTCTTGTTGAAGAGCTACCGTGCGAAGAACACAAATTATGGATTTCTTATTCTGCCTTTGATGCAATATGCACACTGAACCTTTATGAGAGATTTTTTTTTGGCCATTAACCTTTATGAGAGATTGAAAAGCAAACTATTGAGCATGTCTTGGGTATTTGAATGCAAACCAGTTTCTGGAAAGTCCATGTATAACTTTTACAAATGGTATTAGCAACCATTTGGTGAGCTTCTTGTTAACATGGAACATGAGCGTATGTTGGTTGATCGGATGTACCTTGCTCAATTTGAGAAGGTGGCTAAAGCAGAGTACAGGTGGCTGCTAATAGGTTTCGCACTTGCGCATCTAGAATTCTAGATATTGTGATACTGCGAGTATATGAATGTGGGAAGTGATACTCACCTTTGCTGGCCATTTTATGGTGCCATTTTTAACAGGTAATAATTGCGCATTTCTTGTATAAGAATATTTTTGTTCCCTTCCAATATTGATCAGTGCACATTTTATGGCCATCATGCGTACCAGAAATACAATTGATATCCTAATTGCAATTCTTGTTTTGATAATCTCTCAAGTTTTTCTTGCTGATTTGTTATGGTAAGTTTTCTTGCTGTTAAGTCCTTATGGGATTGCTATTGCCGGGTTGCCTAAAGGCAGTGCAAGAAATCCAGAACTTTATGTTTTATTGAATATATTCAAATCCTGTAATTTATGGAAGTATTTATTTTCCAAAAGGAGCGTGCTTTCTAAGTTTGCAGTATTAGCTGGGAAGGTTTTTACAGAATATGATTTTACAGATGATAAATGTTGATGATATTGACATTTCTCCTGAAACAATGACTGGTATTGTTAAATCTGCACATGGAACTGCTTTTGCAGCATTTGGGGATGAGGAAAAGGGGAGGGGGGAAGCATGCCATGCTATTGCTTCATTATTTAATATCCAGTTTCATTCTACCCTTACAGATAATTGTGATTCCTTATTTAATTGGTGTCCTACATGTTGAACAACTTTCAAAGGTTTATTAGTGAGCTTGGCTAACTTTTCCTAGTGTCATTTTTTCACTCCCTGCTGATAAGAGCTAATGCTTGGGCTTATAAGACCAACTTTCTATTCAATAAGAGAGCTATGCATACAACAAAATTTGCAGCATTATGTTTAGTGATGTTATTACAATGGTGACAGCATGATTTACACTGTGTCTTCCTTATCATTCATAACCTATCATAATAAAGAGTAAGCTATACAAATGCTGGTTTGATATTTGATCATGCAAACTGGTTGACAATACTGGGTAACAATTGGTTTAATTATATATATTGCCAAGGTCTAAAACGAAAAGGATATGCAATTATGAAGGAAGTTATATGCCTGAAGGACAAGTGTGTGGTATAACCCTATAAGCTTATGATCATTGACACTTTACATATATCCTTTAATCAATGTTGCTTTCAAATTGGTTACCTTATATGCTTAGTTATATGGATGGATTAAATGGCTGTAGTGCATAAGCAAAGTAATATTTGAATATCTGAGAGATGTGACAACTTACAAATAGTAAACAATATTCTGAATGTTTGAGCAGTATTTTACAAGTATCCAGAAGGTAAAACCTCAGGTTACAGATAGAATTTGGCCAGTCAAGATAGCAAGCAACTCGCATTTGGC
Source organism: Corchorus olitorius (assembly GCA_001974825.2). NCBI lineage: Eukaryota > Viridiplantae > Streptophyta > Magnoliopsida > Malvales > Malvaceae > Corchorus > Corchorus olitorius. The sequence goes on from AWUE01018072.1 coordinate 23,149, forward strand.
CTAGCTAAATTAACAAGTGGCTGGATCGAATTTGCAAGGGACAACAATCTGGCAGAAGGGGATGTATGTTTCTATAAACTGGATACAGCAAGGAAAAAATTGCTACAAGTGTCCATTTCAAGATGTGGTCACCAAATTGTAATGAACATTTCTTCTTCTTCACTTTATATCATATGTTCACTAAGGTTTAAGACTTTTAATTTTGAACTGACATTTATGAGATTGAATTATATGTTAATTTTAACTCCTAAAGTATATGGGGTTCTCATGTTTGTGCTCACTATGAAATCTGGCACCCACTTGGATTACTGGTTACAAGCAAATGAGTTTGGAAAGCTTTCACTTCTATGTCAGTGACAGTAAAAAAACCAATAAATTTCCTACTTTGGACTGCCTTTACTTCCCTGATTCCTTCCTTGGACCTCTGCCCTGCCCCTGCTTGGCCAAAGAAGAGTGTAATTTTCTGTGAAACACTCAATATTTTTTTGGCTTTTGCATCAATTACTCTGTTTTCCATATTAGTGAAAGAAGAAGGTTGAAGGAAGAAAGTACACAGCACATGCATAAATAATAGCTAATAAAGTGTTTCAGCATTCAAAACGGATGGAAAATATTATTTTGAATCTGTTGAGAAATTATTACCCAAACAACCATATATGTTTCTAAAACTTGGTTTGCATTAAGTCCTCACCTCTCAAAGAGCCATTCTGCTTCTAAAGCTTGGTAGTTTGCAACATTCTGGAGATTTTCAACATGGCTCCTCCTCATCAGAAATGCAATGGCCGTTCAATGTTTACAAACAAACCTCCTCAATTCTTCAAGATTATTCTCCAAAAGACTCTTCAAGATGGCAAACTGGTAAGCTTTCTGGGTTTCACCAACTTCTATCTCTCTTCTTCTTCTGTTTTCTTGAGAGTTTTTTTTTTTCAATACTGTTTTCTTGAGTAATTAGTTGATGCAGGACCTTCTTATGGACTTGAATATTTATTCTGAGATGTGAAAATGGGAATGACAAAAGAAATGTGATTATATCTATGGCATTTGACAGAAAACAAAATCCTCATGCTTTGCATTTTGCATGAAATCATACTTAGTCTTTCAATTGGAAAATCATGGGCGGCAGTTTACAGGCAACTAAGTACTGGAAATGCAAGTGCACAACTCCAAAAGGGTTGGAGGAAATTTGTTTGGGAAAACTAGTTGGAAGTTGGTGATGTTTGTGTCTTTGAGATGACTGAGGGCAATGAAACCTCATTCATTCCATTTGAAAGTAACCATTTATAGGAAACAGGCTGTTGAAGATTCAAATTTGGGTTCATCATGTGGTAAGAGAGAAATGGTAAAACAAATTATCATCAGAAAATGGCTGATATTATTGCTCTGTAGCCCATCCAAGGAGTATCAATGGGTCATTGGGGCCTAAGGCCTGATACCCATAAAAAAAAAAGGCTGATGATGGAAAATGGCTTGCAGAAATTTGCTAAGCATTACCTCTTGAAGCATCAAGGCAAGAATATCACCAAAAGAATTCACTCATTCAGGCAGAGAAGGACAATGCAGGACAGAGATTTAAGTCAAATGAAGTTGAAAATGCAAAAAGATGGAAGGGAAGGGGAATTGAAATTAGATAATTTTATGAGAAACAGGGAAAGAAATGTTAAAACAATTCTAGGCCAATGGGATTTTTTGCAGGAAACATGTTAATCAAATGAAGCTCGAGACTTTTAAATTTGAAATGAGATTTTGAATAAATTATGCAGTAGCTATTAAATCAGAGCTGGATTTTCTCATATTAACTTACAGGTCACTAAAAAATACCAGGCAAGCATATCTGAGAAAAGGTTGATCCAATGGGCAATGAGTGTTGGCCTTAACTTCCCTTTTCACTTGAAAAGCATGGAGTGTTCTTTTGGCTTTATTCCTGAGTTATTGCCGGAGTTTTCCATAGAAATGACTAATGAGAGAGGTTGTTGAAGAAAAAGTACTAAATATAAATACATGCATTGATTACCCAAACAACCATTTCATCTTTCTTTTAAAACTTTTTGTTAGCTTTCATTATATTCATCAGAAAAAGCAGTGTTTAAATACTGCTACTGTCTACTCACTCTACAAACATCTTCTTTTAAAACTTAGTTTGCATCAGGTTTTCGAAAGAATCATTCAAGAGCAAGTATGGCTTCTTCCAAGCAGAAATGCAACGGTCGTTCATATTTTACAAACGAATCGCCTCACTTCATGAAGATCATTCTCCAAGAGAACCTTCAATGGCAAACTTGTAAGCTTTCACGGTTTCACCTGCTCTTTCTCTCTGTTTTCTTGAGTATATATATATATACTAGTTAAAGCACGTGCGCTGCACGTATGTTAATAATTGATAAATCGTATATTCCACACATGCATACTTTTCATTTTCATAAATTTTGATTAATTAATCATCAAAATCTGGTCATTTAATTTACAGAAATTTGAAATAATTAATCTCATTGAACGAAAAAAAAAAAACTTAAATTATTATACATTTATGGTTATCTTCAATAATGAAGGTAGGTTATCAATTTTCTTATTTGAATTTACTAAAAAAACTACAGGGCTATTAAGAATGAAAGTTAAACATTAATCAATTAAGAAGGTTATCGATTTCTGATGAAAAAAAAAAAGAATAAGAATAAGATTATCAATTTCCTCATCAAATGTTCATTAAAAAGCTATTTAAGTTATCAAAGGTTTTTGAATGTTATCAATAAATTCAGTAATTAACCTTATACTGCTAGTAATTTTAGTAGCCTTTTATCAATAATGGCATTTGCCAATGTTCTTCTTTAAGGTTGTTAAAAAGTTATAAAGGTTATAAAAATTTTTATAGTATAAGGTAATTTAGTAACCTAACATCTTTAATAAATTTAGTAGCATTTTATCAATTTAATGAGGAGTATAATTTTCATATCTAAGATTAGTAAAAAAAGTTGCGAAGATTATAAAAAAAAAAAGAAGAAGCTATAGTCCTATCAACGAATTCAGTAACCTTATGTTTTTATTACTTTTAATAATTTTCGTCAATTATGAATGTTATTAATCTTGTAATCTAAAATTACTAAAAAATTATAAAAAGGTATTAAATAGCTATAATGCTCTCTACAAACCTAATTGCGCTCTTGGATGATTTTAGTAACTTTTTATATATAAAAAAAAGGTTATGAATCTTCTTACTTAAAACTATTTAAAATTATATTAAAATAACTATAATGTTCGCTATCAAATAAGTTTTGAATGCTACTACTATATTCTAACTTGTACAAAAAAAAATTCCCATTAAAATCACTTAATCCTAATTAATCCATAATGGAAAGGGAATAATAAATACTTTTAAGGTTGTTTCCTTCCTCTTTTCATCTTATTTTCTTTCTCTTCTAAACCCTTTTTTGAAGAACTTCTCACCAATATTCATGATACGTAGGAAAATTTATTGTTTTAACAATTGAAACTTATCTAAAATTTCAAACTATGAAGCTCTTGAAATGGATGAGAATCAGCTTTTTATTTGTAATTGAATGCAGCAAGTATCGTTTTTGGAATATAGAAAGCTCGATTTTTCTTTCTTTTTCTATTTTTGGATTTCATATTATTTTGCAAAATTAATTCGTTTTCACCTCAAATTAAATCTTTCGAAATTTTTTAACATCAATTAAGGCAAAGTTGTAAAGAAACTTACGATATTTTTTCTTGATTTTATGTTATATCTATTGCATTTTATTATTACTTTTATGTTTAATTAGATAAATTTAGTTAGAATTAATCCAGTGTTGTTACATAGATAGTATTATTAATCAAATATCAAGTGACATGTTCTTTATTAGATGCATAAAAAAAGACATTTTCAGACCAAGACTTATCGAGTGACATATTTTTTTATTAGATGTCTAAAAAAGACGTTTTAGGACCGAGGCATGATGCTATCAACAAATTTAACAACCTTAATTATATTCTTAATTGATATCTTACATCTTTAGTAAGTAATTAATACCGATTTTCTTACATAAGTAACCCCAAAAAAAAGCTTTAGAGGTTATTAAAAAGGCTACGATGCTATCAATAAAAATTAAGTAATTTTAAATCCTTAGTAACTTGCCATCAGGCATTTGGCCTGGTGGTAGAGTACTGGATTCTTAGTTCCAGCCTACCTAGACCAAGAGGTCTTTGATTCAACTCTCACAGAATGTGAGTTTGTTTGTAATTTGTTTGTTTATTTGGTAGGTATATATGTAGTTTATTTATGGTTTAGTTTCTAGTTTGGGTTGAATTCTCATTTAGATGTTTGGGTATAGAGATTTATTTGAATTGTAATAAGATTTCACTGGGTTTGTTTGTTGGGGAAGGGGTTTGTTGGCTCATAGATTAGCATTTCTGTATTGTAGCTATTCATGTAGCGGTGTACGGGTCTTCCTGTGCGTTTGTAATCCCAATCTCTTTAAGAAATGAAAATGATTCTTATCTAAAAAAAAAAATCCTTATTAACTTAAGTAATAAGATAGTTATCAATTCTCTTACCTAAAATTACTAAAAAACTTGTATTGGTTATCCAAATTCCAAAAAGGTATTTTACAGTCTACTATTTTTAATAACCTAACATTATTAGTAATATTGGTCGCTGATTAATTTTCTTATATAAGATTACTTAATTAAAAGGTTATAAGAGTTATGAAAACATTATAGTACTATCTAGATTCAAATAATCTTACATCCTTATTAATATTAGTAACTTTTTATGATAAATAATGAAGGTTACCAATTTAATTACTTAAGTAATCTACTAAAAAGGCTAAAAAAAGTTATTAAAATTGTATTTACCAATCCTTACATTCTTAATATTTATTTTGCCGAAAAACATTATAATACTATCTAGATTCAAGTCATCTTACATCCTTATTGAAGACCGGATCGGGGTTGGCATCCTGAGGCCGTAGTTACTGCCATCTCTTTTACTTTCTGGTACTTTTGTAGCCAAAAAAAGTCATCTTACATACTTATTAATGTTAGTAACTTTTTATGATCAATAATGAAAGTAATTACCAATTTAATTACTTGAGTAATCTACTAAAAAAAGCTATAAAAGTTTTTAAAATTGTATTTATCAATCCTTACATTCTTAATAACATTAGTAAACTTTCATCAATGGTGAAGATTTACCATTTTTTTTCCTCAAAAGTTACCGGAAAAGTTATAATAATCATAAAAAATGTATTGTACTATCAACTAATTTAATGACCTTACACTATAAAGATACGTACAGTACTGATTTTCTTATCTAAGATTAATTACTTAAAAGGTTATGGAAAACATTATAGTACTCTCTAGATTGAAAGAACCTTACATCCTTATTAATTTTAGTAACCTTTTATCATCAATAAAGTGTTACAAATTTCATTACTTAAATTTACTAAAAATGCTATAAAAGTTATTAAAATTGTATTTACCAATCCTTATTTTTTAATAACATTAGTAAACTTTTATCAACGGTGAATATTTGCCATTTTTTTCTCAAAAGTTACTGAAAAACCTATAATGATCTCAAAAGAGGTATAGTACTATCCATTAATTCAATAACCTTACATCTTTTGTGATTTTGGTTATCATATTTCTTATTACATTTTTTGTAATTTTGATTATCATATTTCTCCAAAATCTCACAATTCAACCAAACATACCCGCACCTGTAAGTCAAATTTCCATATAAGGTTATAACTTATAGCTAAACTTAATGCAACATAAGGAAATATAAAATTAGGTGTACAAAATTGGTTCCTAGTTACTAATTCATATGTCCTTCCTTTTTTTTACTTTGTGATAGAGAAATAATTTATATACTATATATGCGTATCTTTGGCAAGTTGAAGTAAAATTAAAATTGATATCTCGCTATAACTCTACCAAATTAATGAATGATCAATGTGATCTAAAATAACATAGCAAAAATGTAATGATCTTATTTAAGGTTACAAAAAAAAAACTATAATGATCATTAAAAAGGCATTATACTACTTTCAACTAAATTTTTTAGATAACTTTCAACTAATTTAATAACCTTACATTTCTTAGCAATTTTGGTTATCAAATTTCTCATTTATGCTTACTAATTAGAAAGCTAAACTATAGTATTATATCAAGAAATGTAGCAACCTTACATGCTTAATAACTTTATCGATGATGAATGTTATTAATTTTTTAAGTTTAAGATTACTAACAAAGTTGTAGTGAATAAGATACAACACATTATTATTATATATAAAACTATACCAAAAAAATTAGTTGAACATTAGTGGTTGATTTATTAAATTAAATTAGATCAATGTCAAACAAAATTTCAAAATTATAAAAGATATTAAAGATCCGATTTATATATCAATGGTGAATGTTATTAATTTTTTAAGTTTAAAATTACTAACAAAGTTGTAGTGAATAAGATACAACACATTACTATTATATATATAGAACTATACCAAAAAAAAATTAGTTGAACATTAGTGGTTGATTTATTAAATTAAATTAGATCAATGTCGAACAAAATTTCAAAATTATAAAAGATATTAAGATCCGATTTATTTATTATTAAGGAAACAATATTTTCTTTTTTTTGGCCAACAAAACAATATTTCTTTTTAGTCAATACGTTTGCACAAATACCTAAGAATTTGAATTAAAAAAATACCTAAGAATTTAATTAATGTAAGTATTTCAGTTATTATAGTATTACATTTAATTAATGTAAGTATTTTAGTTATTATATATATTACATAGGAATTAAAAATTAATTGAAATAAGAGTGCGGTAAAAGAAATTATAAATTTTAATATAATAATATATTTAATTTAATTGATAAATGAAATTACATATTGAATCTTAAAAGTTTAATTTGATAAATACATGTTTACCCTTTAAATGAATACTAAACTTTTAAAATTAAAAAGGTTATTTTAATTATGATAAAGTTAATATACACGTTCCTTCTTCTTCTTTTTTCTAATTGGAAGGTTTTTTTTTTTTGGGGAATCTTGAAATTGGAAGGTCTACTACTTTCACAATTTCTGGTTATATTAAAAATTACTACTAACTTTATCATAATTACTTAATATTATTAATCTTAGGATTACTTTTTATTGTCACATTAATCATTTTTTTTTTTATCTTTTTACATAAAAAGCGGCCAAAGACAGCTTTAACTAACAATAGTCCTATTGACAAAAAAAAAAAACAATAACCCAGCCGTGACACTAAATCTTCAAGCATTAGCCAATAAAGTATTCTTAGAGGCTAATACAACATGATGAGGTCAAGAGGGCCCTCGTGTTTCTACCCTACCAAGTAGAGCACACACATATTGGCTTCATGGTATGTATGTATTACCATGCAATGCCAATTACGTTGCATCAATTCCTGGCACATGTAAATAATATCTGACAAAAGATCACATATATCTACTAAAAGGTTGCAACACCTTGTTCACAACAACTAACGGGTCAGATTCCATAATATAATCCACCTATAACCACACTCCCAAAACAATTTGGAGCCTGAAATAAATAGCATAAAGTTAAGCAATTTTAATATGTTATATGTCTCCTCCTCAACGGACATGTGAAACCAAACAGCCATGAACCATTATGTATCCAGCTGCAAAATTACCAGGACTGGATACAACAACATCTATACATTAGAGTACGTCACAAACCCTAGTAGAGGTCTTTTTCTGCTTATTAAGGCCTCAATTCTCCTCCTATGGCTAGCTAGAAAATTAACCATTTTTTTAAACATTGCCATAAATTGGGTGAACATAGTCCTTAGGGGATTTCAGTTGATCTCCATTGGCATTTACCTGTTCTACATGAACATTTCACACTAAAAAATGTAATTAAACATCTTAATTAGAAGATGTCCAATATTTGATAGATTGTTCATCATTTTTTTTTGGTATATGGGTTGCCTCATTATGCAGGTAAAACTCTCTCAATAATGGTTTTCTTCATTAAGGAGAACAAGTGTCAAACCATTTGAATCAACCACTTGTTGATATAGATTGTTCATCATTATTTATTCTATTAATCATTCCCTCAAGATATATACAAATTTTCTTGAAATGGTTTGAAGGTTGCCAAGCCCAAACAAAGACTAAAGAGAGCTAGTCTAGACACCGCAGGGCCCTCTGGCCCAAAAAAGAAAGACACTGCAGAGCCCACTTTTCATTTTCAAACCTATTTTCAGCAGTAAGCCCAAACATTTAATTTGTATATAACAATTTCCACAAACCCACGTAAATTAAGCTTGAACTCTGATTTTAATTTTTTGCACAATTTGTACATACATTTATGCCTTGGACTTCATATATAATCTGTTTTCTTATTTATACCTCCACCACAGTTGATCATTAGTTAGGAGTCAATTAAAGAAGGAAAAAGAAAAAAAAATTGGTAGATAACGGGGCCCAAGGCCCAAATAAAAGCAAAGAATTAAACAGAAGTTAGTCTTGGGTAAGTAATACCCATAACATCAGCAAGCAGAATACTATTACATCCTGCAGGGGGTCTGGTCAGCTGCTGGAGTCTAAATCTTTGTTGACAGCTCCATTTAGCCACCCAGTCGGCGAGCATATTTTTCTCTCTAGGAATGAAGTTCAAAGACCATCTCCAAGAGTCATTTACATGGTCTTAATCTCCTTCACAAGCGGGAACAAAGGTTGGAAGTGGTGATGATCCACACCATTTTTGATGGCTTGAACTGAGCGGTCAAAATACCGTACAGGTCCCTCAATTTACAAAAAGGGATAATTTGGTCCCCTACTACAAAAACTGTCAATTTGATCCCTCTACTTACAATTTGGTGTCAATTGAGTCCCTTTGCTTAATAGAATCTGTCAATTGAGTAAAATTCTGATTCTTGCATAGGTTGCTTATGTTTCTGCTTCTGTTTCTGTTGATGTTTCCGTTGAGTTTGTGTTGTGAGCTTCCAGTATTAGTGGTCTTCATTTTCTTGTTTTTCGAAATATCAGTCTTGTAAGAAAAATAGAAAAACAGAAGAGTTATACCAATTATTTGTAAATAAGTAATATTAGATAAATACATAATCAATTAACAGTCAATTAAAACCAAATTGTAAGTAGAGGGACCAAATTGACAGTTTTTATAGTAGAGGGATCAAATTGATCCTTTTTTGTAAGTAGAGGGACTTGTACGGTATTTTGATCGAACTGAGCTGCAAGAGTCAGTTTCAATTTCAACATAATTCAAGTTCATTTGGACAGCAAATTTAACCCCATAATAAATGGCCCACGTTTCAGCAAGATCTATGCTGCAATTGCCCAGATTAACTCCAAATCCCCCTATCCAAGTGCCTTGCGAGTCTCTAAAAGTCCACCAACAGCTACAATTCCTTCCGTTTGGTTCCAACTCCCGTCAGCGTTCAGTTAAAGCCACTACATCTTTGGCTTATCCCAGCTGAGTTGGATCACCTGTTTCATCCTACTAGCCTCATTGGACAAAAATTCCCCATTCCACTCAGTCATAATCTTACTAATAACCTCAATTCTTTAATCAATGGGGACGGACTCATGAGAAAAAACCTGTCTGTTTCTCCATTTCCAAATCAACCAGCAGGTGTTGGCAAAAAGACTAGGCCAAGACCAGTCCCCAAATTTCTCATTCTTACAATCCAAAATATTAAAATTAAACCAGTCATCAATATTCATAGACAATTATTAGAAAACTTACTATTGATCACCAAAACGTCCCAAATTGGTTTGGCATTAGAACAATCTCTAAGGATGTGGAGAACAGATTCTAAGCGATGTCCACATATAGAGCAGGAGGGGTCAGCGGTGAAGTTTCTAATTCTTTTGTTTCATTGCCCAGGAGTCTATTTTGGCTGGCCAGCCAAAGAAAAATCTGAATTTTAGGCTGAACCTTCAGTTTCCAAATGGCTATGATGCAAGGCTTGGTGCTCGGGAAATAAAACACATTAATCAAAATATTTTGAAGGCTACGGCCTCTTATCAAGGTCAAGGTGGGCTTTAGAGATTGCTGGGTGCTTGAAGATCCTATCTATTGGGCCAAAACTTACCAAATTGGGTCTTTGGACTTCAGCATTTAAGCATGGAGCCCATTATCGTTGCTACCTTGTCCGTCCCAGGATTTGAAGCTGAGACCTTCTATTAGAGGCTCAAGCTCTTAACCACTGGACTGTTCCCTTGAAGATTTTATTTCTCCTTAATGATGCTTCTTATAAGTGACAAATTCCTGATTTTGATTTAATGTTTGGTGCATGATCAAGTCAATGGAAATTAGAAATAAATAATGGATAGACGTATAAGAATTTTATAAAATGCAAGCTCTTATTAGTTTTGGCCATTTGGGAAACAATGTCCCTAAATGTTCAGTCTATTGCTTTGTGTTGAGGAGTTGCCCATACCAAAAAATAGAAACAAAGAAAGCGACTTGCCATTGTTCACAACATCAAGAAATGGTCATTAAGTAAGTGATCATGTGGTGGTTGTGAAGTCATATATTCATTATATATATGTCAAACCAAAAATATGTACATCCCAAGCTAGCCATAACCATATGAAGAAGAAGTTGATAAAATAATAATATTGTCTTTGTTTTCATTTCCTCTATTAATTGTTTCACCTTCTCCTACCAAATTCTTCACTAATTCATGCTCAAAATCACATGCATAATAAATAATTCTCTGTGTGTGCTTTTAATTTGATTATCTTTCCCATATTTGATTGATGCTACATTTCATTTATTAACTTTGCTTCCATTACCAAATTAGTAACTGTTCAATGGAAATAATTCAATACTAGCTAGTACTCCCTCTGATCTAAAATAAGTGAAACATTTCAAGTTTTAGCTTGTTTCATAATAAGTGAAACACTTACAAAACCAATACAATTTTTCTATATATACTCCTAATTAATGGAGAGTTAAGGAGAGAGAATATAAATGTAATTAATGAAAAGTTTGAGTGTTTAGGTCATCTCAAGTATTTTTCACTAAATTTAAGATGAATTAATCATTATCTCAATATGTGTGATCATATTCCAAGTGTTTCACTTATTTTTGGATCGGAGTAATTAATTAGCCTTCAAGTTTGAAGTTCAATTGACCACTACTACTGCTTAATCATAATCAAATTGTTGCTTTATTAAGCACATGCATATGTTCAAAATAAGGTTTATGAATACTAGTTGATTTTTTTTTTTTGAATAAGCAATACTAGTTGAAGCTTTTGAAAGAGTTAAGCTAGATACCTACACTAATTATATATAGTTGAGTTGGTAAGATCGAAGGCTTAGCTTAAAACATAAGATTTGATTGAGTTCCCTTGCCAACAATTCTTGTTGGAGTTAAACCAATCATGTTTTCAGTATTTATTTATTTACCATGAGTTTTATATATATTCTAATTAAGAGTGATTTTATTTAGTGGGATCCATTAGAATTTTAGTATTTTCTAGTATAAATAGGTTGTTATGTCTACGATTTTAGGTGAGACTCCGAGTGGTTCTGTGTGAGGATTAGGAACTTGTTTAAAGGAAGCCTCTGGTGAAATCTAGTTAGGGTTAGTCAAAATATTGTGTGTGTGTTGGAGCCTCCAATCAAAATTATTATCGTTCTTGAGTTTGTGAGTTGAGTTTTTCAATTAATATAAAAGTTCTTGTAGGTGTCAATCAATTTAAAAGTTTTTGCTTCTACAATTCTTATGATTAGTAGGCGATCAGTAAGTTCAACAATGTAAATTCTTGAAAGACTTAATACGGTAACAAAGAGCTATATATGTTGATTTGGAAGTACGATACAACATTGATCGTAGGAGTACATATTCATTATATTGGTAGATGATACGGTTGGGAACGTAGTGGAAAACTTTTAAGGAATACAAATGCTTACGAAGTTATTGTTCTTCATCTTCCATGGATATGAAACTTTTGAAAGGATCAACGTTTTCATACGTATCTGCCACTGCATTACTTGTGATCGCAACTTGTAAAACAAACGCAGAAGGGAAGGTCAACGAGGAGCCAGCAAGTACACAGCTGATTCAGTGATTTGCACAAAATTGCGTAGCTCCTCGAAGACCCATGTTACTTGCTATATATGACTTAGTCTCTCCTCCATTTAATATTTTGGCCACCAACTCTAAGCATTAAATGACTCTCCTTCCCAGCTTTAAGTTTGGTTCATTTTTCAAGATCAAACGTGCATCGTCGATTATTTCTGCTCAATAGATCATTATCGTTCATTCATTAAATATATAGATTTTCTATTTCATTTTCAATTTCCACGTAAAATTTCAGGTTCTTGAAATTGAAGTGAGTAGTAATTCAAGGGAAGGTATCCCGTATCCCTTTCAGTAGTGTCCATTTTCTCAATCAATTGTACTGGAAAGTGGAAAACATTGAATTATTGAGAAGAAGAACATATATGAGCAAAATAGTAAACGCAAAATGAAATAGGAAAAGAAAAAGCCGAAAGGCAAAAAGGTGATTTTGAAATGAATAGTGGCCATGCATTTTAATTTCTTCTCTAGAGACCTAGTTCAAGTTGAAGATAACATGTCAAGCTTTTATTTTAGGGATTGACTTTTGTGATGTTCTGATCTTAAGATTTTTCCATAAAAGAAAGGCTGCAGTTTTGGCTAAATTATGTGGGCATTAATTGAGGATGAAAGCTAATCAACAGCACAAAAGCAAAGTAAAATGGGCCAATGAAACGCCTTAATTGGTGTCCAAATGATACATATATGCACATCAACATTCAAGGGGTGTAGGTTACCATATTAATTAGGGCAGCAATCTAATTTTTTCTAATTTATTACTGGTTTTTTAATATTGATGAGGATAGGGACATGTAGGGTTAAGGTGTAATTGACATCCATGAAAAGAATATGTGTATGATCTTCATTATTTGAAAAATCTACCATCATCCTAACATCAGCACTTGTGATCGGGTTGGGAAAAGGTAAAGCTTGAGTAGATTATTATTATGAAAAATTTGAGATTATTATATATATTAAGAAAATTGGTTGGAAAACAAAATTCTATAAGACTTTTATTACCATACTTTACAATATTACCCCCAACTTTATTTAGGATGTGTTTCTCTCCCCACATTTAATAGGGGTAAAAATTAGTCAAAATGTCTTGATTATCTAAATAGGACTGATAATTTGGGATAAAAAGTCCCAAAAAGGGACAAATAATATGGGATAGAGGGAGTATAGTAATTAGATAGATCTGGCCTACCACGTCATCGATCATCGTCTCAACTATTAATATTGTGTCAACTCAAAATATCTGCTAATATAGACTCATAAATTATTTTGAGAAAAAACCAATGGGAGTTGGCTAATGTGGTAAATGTTTAGATTTGTGGAGAAAGGTAACTTGGTTCTAGTTTTCACATATCCCTTTTGGTTGTAAGCGATATATAAGCTCGAAAAATGCATAGGTGAAAGTCAAATAGATTGTAAATCTCTTAAGGTGTGACGACTTGTACTGATCTTGGATGTGTGATAACTCATCACTCTTAAACTTTTTTCTAAAAAAAAAAAATATTATATAGAGAAAAAATGTTTTATATATCATCAAGGTTTAAAATTTAGAACATTACTATTGTGGAAGGATTTACATAACCTTTTGAGTTAACACGTGCAATGTTAATAGTTGAAACCATAATCAATCAATAACATGTGATAGGCTAATGTATCTAATAATATTTCTTGAAAAATTAACAATCCAAACTAAAAGAGAGAGTATATTTAATTTTCTCATTACATTTCATGCAAGAGTACTTTCATGCTCCATAGAAAAGCATTGGGATCTTGAAACCCATAGCTGTTGATCACTTCAATGGTAATGATGGTGACCCATCAAATATATATACTACTACGTACTAGCTAGTATACTATATTCAATCAGTTGAAAATTCTATAATTTGCATTACTAAAATAAATTACAATGACATTATAGTATAAGAATACACAAATACAAAATCTATATAGCAATAATGTAGAATCATAATACAAATTATAATGATTTATTTGTAAATTATCAAGTACTCTCATAAGTATAAGTAGTACTGTCCCTCATACTTTGCTAGATAAACTCTATATACGATCATAATTAGATCAGAAGAATTTGAATTTTCTTTCCATAATCATGACGAAAATTTCTACTCTAGACTTGGACTAATTCAAATATAAAGAATCATAAAGGGACCCCAAATTAATTAAGATACCTATTCATATACACTACAAAGCTGACTGTGGACCGACAAGCATTGTTGTTCGAGACTTGATTAAATTTTACTAACTCTCCCATGATCAGGAATTCAGAGCTGATCAGACAGAGAGAGAGAGAAATGCAATGCCGGCAAATCGAGTACAGAGTCGACTCTCACATTATCTCCGCGTGAAATTAATGCATTCAACCTACTTCTTCAACTGTAAAAGCTAATATCCATTATCACTTGCCCTTTGCCTTTTCATGATTGATTGAATAATAATAATACTACTACTAATTATCATCTCCTTCTTCATGATCTTCTGATCTCTATATATACTACTTACCTGTTTGCAGCATTTATATAACTCACCAAATCCCATCAATATTCTCCCCATACCCATAGCCTTATTCTCATTTCTCACACACACTTCCATATATCATTCCTTTTCTTTTTTTATTCTTACAAGTTGAGTAATAATGGAGAAATGGTGTGGGTTTTTTGGGGTGATATTGTTGGTTTTCAACTTTTTGTGCTTTATTGGGGTTAAAGGACAACAAGTTCCTTGTTACTTTATCTTTGGGGACTCTTTGGTTGATAATGGGAATAATAACCAACTTAGCTCCTTGGCTAGAGCTGATTACTTGCCTTATGGCATCGACTTCCCTAATGGTCCTACCGGCAGGTTTTCCAATGGCAAAACTACCGTTGATGTCATAGGTAAGCTTCTTCTTTTCTAATCTTATTTCATTATTATCATTTTTTTCTTTGAAAGCAACACAAATGAAATAGACCCAATTTGGATGATGATTTATAGATAAAGAGAGTTGATTTTTGGAACTTCATAATATATATAACTTCCACCCTTATTCATTTTTTAGTCAAAGTGTCAAAGAAAATGGTTGAAATGGGCACCTTTTTTTTGGTCAATCTAACATTATTTTCATACCAACAGCTGAACTTTTGGGTTTTAACGATTACATTCCTCCTTACTCAACTGCAAGAGGTAGACAAATCCTCCAAGGAGTGAATTATGCATCGGCGGCGGCCGGAATCAGACAAGAGACTGGCCAGCAACTGGTAATGAACATATAGAAGTTCTTCAAATTCAAACTGAAAAAATAAAAAACACAAAAATAAAATTTTCTGACAAGTTAATTTTATTACAGGGTGATAGGATCAGTTTCAGTGGACAAGTCAGTAACTACAAAGATACAGTTTCACAAGTAGTAAACTTACTTGGGGATGAAGAAACAGCAGCAAATTACTTAAGCAAGTGCATTTACTCAATCGGACTTGGGAGCAACGATTACCTTAACAACTATTTCATGCCTGCAATTTACTCAACAAGCAGACAATATAACCCTGAGCAATATGCTGAAGTTCTTATTCAAGAATACACTCGCCAGCTTCAGGTTTTCCTTAATTTCAACAATTTCCCATTTTTCTTTGACATTTATATGAAATCTTAAACTCAAACTCTGTTTTTAAATGGTGCAGAATTTATACGACTATGGGGCAAGAAAGTTCGTTTTAATTGGGATTGGTCAAATAGGTTGCAGCCCTAATGAACTGGCTCAGAATAGTCCAGATGGAAGAACTTGTGTTGAAAGAATCAATTCTGCCAATAGGATTTTCAATAACAAGCTTATTGGGCTTGTTGATCAATTCAATAATGCCAATTCTGATGCAAAATTCATCTATATTAATGCTTATGGGATTTTCCAAGATATAACAAGAAACCCTGCAGCTTATGGTTTCAGGGTGACAAATGCAGGGTGTTGTGGGGTTGGGAGGAACAATGGGCAAATTACATGTTTGCCATACCAAACTCCATGCCAAAATAGGGACGAGTATTTGTTTTGGGACGCTTTTCATCCTGGTGAGCATGCGAATGTCATCATTGGAAGGAGATCATATCGTGCTCAGTCTTCTTCTGATGCTTATCCTATTGATATCAGTCGTCTTGCACAACTCTGAAAATGGAGATTAGGTTCTTGAGATGAATCATATGGGATGATGATAATGTTTCATCAATATAGAGATTTTTACAAGTATACATATATGTTTTTCTGTATTTTGCTTTTCTAATTTTGTTACAAATTGATCTTGTTAAGTGTAATTGTTCCAAGCGATCTGGCATTTGATTATAGATTTTTATGTTTTAAGAGTCTACAAATTCATGATTGTTCCAATATGATGATCAGTGTATCTTTCTGAAATCAGTAAATGTAAAATTTTGGTTTGTATTATGAAATATGTTAGCTAATGAGTTTGGTTTTGAAACATTATCCACCACAATTTAACAATTTATAAACCACCAAATATTTTCATTTTGATACTAACCCTAATATCTAATAATCATATTGGGTTCTCTGACTAATCTTGAGCCGAGAAGCATCAGATCCCGAAAGGGGGAGGGGCAGTTTTGCCAATATATATATTTTTTTCATTCACGAAACTCAAACCTAGAGTAGACCTTAATTAATCAACCATAGTATGCACCACTTTTCTTTTCTTTTCTTTATACTACATGATTAATTTATCATAATACTAAAGTGCATAAAATAAAAGCTTCTGAAGTCCAGTATTGGGCAAGAAATGGGCAATCATTTTAGGCCCATTTCTGTGGGTTGGGCTCTGCTCTGCTTTTCTTTCGGTGATGCAGTGGGGCTTGCTTTTTGATCAAGCAAGACAATCTTTTCAGCCCAAGAATTGTTTATAAATTGATTCAACCTTGCGCTTGCATCATTTCTTTGCTCTCAAATTGTTTCTTTTTTGTGAACTTTTTTGGTTTGACATAATATCATTAGTTTGATGAATATGGCATGTAGTAACAAGAAACTGTAATATATTGCTCGATTGATTCTTGTCGGTGGTGGGGTTTTCAGACTAGCAAAAAGTTGAACCTTTGACATCAAAAGTGAAACCCCAGTTTGGAGACTCCTTTGGTTTATAATGGAAAAATAATAACGACCTTTCTTCTTCAGTTAAAGCCAATTACCAACCATATGAGATTGACTTCCCTTGTGGACCCTTTGGAAGGTTAATTTTGCAACGGTCCAACAATTCCAGAAATTTTTTATTCTCTTTTGTCAGAAAGAACTAGGGTCACATGACAAAACTTCCATTGTAGCCGCATATGTCCAAATTTTTAATCTCAAGGTCAAGCATCTGGTTCTGGTTTAAGATTCAGTATATTAACATCAAGAACTAGGTTTAATATGAAGTAATGATACAGAATCAGAGACGATCAATCGGTCCGCCGTGGATTAAGTTACGCCTCAAGGTACTCAGAAAGGCAAATTTTATATTTTTTTTAAAGGCAATAAGTTTTATTGAAGTACAAAAATTGGTATAAAACTAAGTTGTAAGAAAGATACATAATTCTGAAGACAAAAGAGCAACAACTCAAAACACTCAATCAAAGACTAAATCAAACTTGAGAGACAGAAAGAAATAAGGAACACCAACACCAAAAGATAAAAAAAAAACACACAAGCAAAATAACAACCTAACAAGATGAACCTAACAAACTTGAAGAGGACATCTCAAATCGCGCCAAACACCAAGAAACTCCAAAAATTCACCATTCACCAAGGCAAGGCAAATTTTATATAATAAGCTTTTTAATTAAACAACCATGGATAATGTGAAGATGCAAGAATATATGAGAGAATAGAGGGATATTATATATCACATACAAAGATAAATGTCATGAGACATTGAAGTGATGAAGGTTTTTTTTTTATATATAGAATAATCCTAGTGCTTGCCCTAAACATATATATGAAATTGGGTTTCTTGTCTGACAAGCAAACTTATCGGTTATCAGTCTTAGTCTTAACACATTCTAACTTACATAGCTAAAACATGGCAGAAGAGTAGTACTACATAGGATCCTCCATTAAACTGAAGTTGATTCCTGCCTTATAATATAGCATTTTCCAGGATACTAAGATGCTCTTCATGAATGGACACAGAAATTGCAGAAACTAGTTCTTTGTTGGGTTTATTAGCTGCAGAGAGAGGCATAGAATTAATTAGTTGTTGTAAGAAATGTAACCTGTGAAAATCAGTAAGTAATTTATGTCTTAATGATGATGATGTGAAAGATTCTTACACTAACTGAAGAGCCATATTCATCTGGTCTGCCTGCTGGGGGAAATGATTGGCGGGTTGTAATGCATTAACTTGAAAGAAGTTCCGAGAGTCAAATGGCGCCTGCTGAGAATGCATCACCTCAAAATTATTAGACCCTCCTGGCATCAAATTAGTGTTCTGCGGCTTCCTTTCATTCTCAGCTATCTGCAGTAATATATATAAGGGTCATGAATATTGACAGATTGAGTCAGTTCTTATTGTTTTTATGGTTGCTAATTAAATACAAAGACACTTGAAATGGTATATATATGTTCAAAAATTCACACCCAAATGCAAATAAGGAAGAAAGGATCACAGTAATATTATAGTACCTTAGCTCGGAGAAGTTGGTTATTGTTATGCAAGTCAATTTCCTGCCAATGGACAGATTTAATGATTTATCACCACAAAATAGAATAGCATTCAACTGATGACCACACTCAGGCAATATCATTTGAGATTAAGTGTGTGTGTGTGTGTGTGTGTATGAAGATTGAAGAGTAACAATTCTTACCCTCTTTTGCATATACTCAACTTCTGCAAACAGCAGCTCATTCTGGAAGAGTTTAGAGAGGAAGGAATTAGAGACAGAAAAAGGAGATTATTAATGTAATTTGTGAGTGGCATGGCAAATTGGC
Source organism: Corchorus olitorius (assembly GCA_001974825.2). NCBI lineage: Eukaryota > Viridiplantae > Streptophyta > Magnoliopsida > Malvales > Malvaceae > Corchorus > Corchorus olitorius. The sequence continues at coordinate 42,202 of AWUE01018072.1, forward strand.
AATCTGAGATGTAGAAAATTAGAGAGACCTTTTTGGAACGGATTCTGCTAATCCCTTTTTCTAAACGAGTCTCCAAGTTTTTAAGATCCTTCATTTGCATTGTACTCAGTGACTGGCCCAGCATATGCCTGGAAACATATTATATGTATAGTACTGTGTTAAAAGAAAAGGTTTTGAAAAGAAAATCATATTCATGATGGAAACTGAATGAATTGAGAAGATGATCATATAATTAACCTGTTGGAATTCTGCAAATTCGAAATTTGTTGGCGTAGTTTGTTAGCTTCTTGCTGGTAGTGCTGAAATTTACAACAGCATGTTATCAATGATGCCATTACTCTACCCAACTTGAGTAATTAGTATAAGAAATTTATATATATATATGAAAGAGACTTAATAGGGTAACTTTTCTTATTGTATAAATTAATATTTCATGCACTTTTATATGCAAAACAAAAACCAAAATGAGAGATTGCTCTAATTAATTTATACCTGAGCATTAGCTTCAGCAACTGAGCCAGTGTTAGAAGAATCTGAAGTAGTCTTTTTGTACCTATCAATTGTTGCCTTAACACTGCAAATTAATTACATTATTGTTAATTAGTAGTTACTACAGTACATATAAACTGTAATTCAAAGTTAAAATTAATATATATAAGCTAAACCAGCAACACTTATAAATAACACATCAAGATTAATTAAGGTATACCTTGAAACACATAAAGATTAAAGATCCTGTCCAACTATATATAGCAAAACTTGTCTTAAAGATGTTAGCACTTAGCATCAATCAATAAAAAACATCCCAGAAATGCTTGTGAGACCATTATGTATTGATGTGACAATGTTATTTAGTTTTTTTTTTTTTGGCACCAGACAATGTTATTTAGTTTAAGCTTACTTGACTGAGACACTACACTACACTACACTGCATTTATATTTACATTAGGTCATACATACTTTCTCAGAGTCTTGAATATATGAAAGGACTTCATGTCAATTCCCTCTTTCTAATTTCTTGTCAAATGCTCAAATTTACTTGCACTATAAATCTGAGCAGAAGAATATACATAATTTATCCCCAAAATAACAAACTTAGACCACTTTTTTCAAATTGCAGAAACTTATAATTAGCATTAAGATTTCCTCATTTTACATCACCAAAACTATAGCATCATACATAGTTTTTAAAAGTTTTATTAATTAAACAATCACATAAGAAAAAAAAGGTTGAACCTTTTCAAAATAAAAACTGATGAATTAGGAAGCTTATTTGAGGAAAGTTTTTTTGGTGAAATTATTTGAGGAAAGTTAAGAATTGGGGTTAAAATTATAAGAAAGTTGAGATCTTCTGAGTTAGGAATATATAATGGTCAAATCAACCAACTTTCTGAGTTAACTAAATCTAATACGAAACCTTAAATTAAGCTGACAAGACACCTAGTCACCCCCAACTACGTACTTCAATTTCTTCGATATAACCTTAATTTCGTCGAGCCAGTGATTGGCTGTCTCCGCCATGCTGGCACTGTTCTAAATCGATTTGATTGGCTCAGAGCTTTTTCTATGGTCAAAACTTGTGCCAGGTGTCAGAAACCCATTACACATAGGATAATACACTAAATCCTCGTTTAATCCAAATATAGTTCCAAAATCTTATGGTTTTAGTAAGATTTTTATAATCTCTAAAGAAAAACCCAAGCCAAAGGTACTTGTAAAAATATTATAATATTGAAAGAATAGTTGAATTTATCAGTTTCTGTCTCTGTCTGAAGACTCTGAGTACATCAGAGCCGTCCATTTCAGCAGCCATTGTTACATTTTCATTGATGAAGCCAAAACCTCACAGAACTCTCCCATTGGCTCCCAGTTGGTCGTACGTTGTCTGTCTGAAACAACACTACTGACTTCACTTTCTTTCTTTTTTTTCATCTTTTTGCTTTTTAAATGTTTTATTTTTTTTTCCCCTTTCACTCTCTCTCTCTCTCCATTCTCATCTCTCAAAACTTGCACAAATATATCTATGCAAGATCTTTCACATTTGCAAACTGCAAAATTTCACCATATAAATGCCAACTGTGATTCATTCATTATAATGATGACTTGTTTCAGTGGCTCAAATCAACTCTCTTTCTTTCTTCTTTTCCTCCCCAACCCCAACACTCCCACCAGCATTTCTTTAAGTTAAATGAATTTTTACCCTAGTAAGAAACAGAGATCTAAGAAGAGAAAAAAGGGCATATGGGCATTTCATCTTTATCTATATTTTATTTTGTTTCATATGTAAGATAAATTTCTGATTCAAATGATGAAAACATTTTAAAAATAAGGAAAAAGAAACCCAGTTTTGGAATCATCATGACATAAAACCCAATTGTCAGTAGTCAAGAAACTGAAAAAATCCAGCGTGACGTGACCAAAAGATTCTGTAACTAAGACAAAACACCAAACCTAATCTTAGTTGGGGTCATCAAAACCCTAGATAGATTTAACAGTACCAAAAACAAAAAATTTTAACAAAAAAATTATGTAAAAATTTTGTTGGGTTGTGATTGGTTGTTGCAAAAAGATTTACTTTTACTTGATTTAAAGGTGACCAATTAAAAGCATGGGAACAAGTTGTTATAGCCTTATGTGGTTAGTAATAAAAATAAGTATAGAACCCTAATTTGGTTAGGTTTGACTGTGATGAAGGGGGGACTCACGTGGTGCAAAATGGGATTTAGGGAAATTTCGTGTTAGAAGAACCCTAATTCAGATGTGATAAAGTTGAGGCTTGATTGGTTTGAAAAGGGAGTTTTAACTTGTTTCTCAAAGGCTAAAAAAAGCATATAAATCTGGGTTTTTGAAACCCTAATTAATATTATTTCTGAATAATTCTTAATTTGGACAAGAAAAAAATTTGCTGTTTTTATTAAACTTTCTTTTTGGCAAAAGTACTTTAAACTGACGTGCCATATGAAGGAAGAAGTGTCATAAGAGCTTTGAAGGATTTTGAAGCAAATGGGAACATGACAGCTTTGTTTCAAGGCCCCTTACCTTAACCCCATGTTTGGGACTTGAGACAAAGAAAAAAAAAAAAAAAAAA
>AWUE01018073.1:0-88726 GCA_001974825.2 Corchorus olitorius
AAAAAAAAATCAGAAAATTTAACAACAATGGAGGAGATCAGAAATGAAAGGCTGATCTCATGAATCAAAGAAAAGAACCTCTGCAAATATTTCCCAAAAACCATAACTTTGACAAGCAAAAAACATAGTGCTTCTTCCTATTTCTATCCATTGCAGCAGATCTATGTTTCCAACCAAAGTAGGAACTCAAGAAGAAAAAGATGATAATTAAACAGCTAAAAAGAATAGAAGGAAAAAGCTACCAAAGCTTATACAAGTAAAAAAGACAAAATAGAAAGAAAAAAAGGAAAGACTAATAGAGAAATCAATCCAAGCTTTATACACCAAAATAACTCTCTACTGATCATTCCACTTAAATCATCCCAAAATTCATCACCCATTGACAAACACTTCATTTATGTATACTTTTCAGGAAAGCAATAATTAAATTTGGAAATGAAAAATCCCCTTTGGTGTAAAATGAAAAAGGACTCAAATGATGAACAAAACAAACAGATGGTGAACATGAAGGAGAAAGAGAAACCCTTTTTTTTCCCAAGGTTGAAGAAAAGTTAATTAAGATCATTAAATTAGACATATTGAAGATTGAAGATAAATGTATACCTATTATTAGCATACTCATAGAGGCGGCCACGGCTGGAGAAGACAATCAAAGCAACCTCAGCATCACAAAGAACTGATAACTCATAAGCCTTTTTGAGCAAACCATTGCGCCTCTTGCAGAAGGTAACTTGACGATTTGTTGTGTTTTCGATCCGCTTGATCTCGATCTTTCCCCTCCCATTTTTCTTCTGGGGTGAGCTCTCCCTTGATTCATTGGGGTACACCATTGTTGTTGTTGCTAGCTACCTGCTGACATAAACAGAAAAAATTCAGAAAAAAAAAACAAACTATTATATATATGATTATAAACCATCAATAATATATAGTAGCTGTAGGAGTAGCAACTATTGTTATTTCTTCCCATTTAGAACATTATTAAAATCTGTTTACAATAAAAGAAATGTTTGCAAAACTATATTTATATGATTTTTCATCATATTAATCAAGTTTTTTTAGTAGTGGATGAATAGGGTACTATATAATATGAAGTGAAAAAAAAGATTGATTTGAACCCCAAAAAGAAGGTGAAGCAATGGGAAAATGATCAAAAAAGGATTATGTTTCAGTTTATAGCCTGAGAACTGACTAATCTGGAGAGAAGGGAACAGAAAAGAGAAGAAATGGGAAGATAATTAAGGACAGAAACAACAAAAGGGTTATTATGAAAATTATTTTCTTACTTCTTTTTTCTTGCTACAAGACTTAGTCTGACTCAAAGGGAGAGAGATGCAGAAAATGGAAGCATGAAAGAGTTGAGAGGGAGGGTATCTATATATATATAAAAGTATTTATATTAATTACATAAACAAGGACCCTTCTAAGTTCTACATCATAGGTATCATCTTTTTAAAGAAAAAAAAATAAAAGAACAGCTAAATTATAATTAATTAATCCCCTTCTTAACTTCTACTGTATGTATATTTTTTTTCTTTGTATATAATATATTGGATTTTCTTATTAATTAGTATTATTTTTAGTGGTGTCATTAAAGGTGAAGGAACAAATTAAAGAAAGGGTTAAAGTTGGGAATCACTTGTTGTAAGGTTCAGAGTTCAGACTCCATTACCATTAGTTTTGCCTTTTTTCTTGCTTTCTTTCTTTCGTGTGTATGAATTGCATTAAAGAGAGAGAGAGAAATGGACCTCTTGAGAGGGATTATTATGGGAACTTTTAATTCAATTTATTGATATATTGATATGTTTAATTCTTTAAGATATATAGGTTTCCTTTTTATAATAAAAGAAAGTGTTATTCTTTTGAATGATTTTAAATAATTGAAGAAATTCACCCAAAAAAAATAAAGAAAAAAGGAGCAACTATTGTTAGAAAAATGCCAAGGGCATAGGCTAACTTATTGAGCAGTAAAGTTAATGGGTTGTATATCCATGGTCGAGGAGGACTCGAGGGCCCGCTTAGGGCTGGCTTGGACAATGACTTCTGATTTTTGAGATTTGAGATTGAGTTTTTGGCTCGATCACTGCATATTTGTATATTTACCCAATAAGTGATGATAAGCTCAACTATATATGTACTAGTACTACTATAATATATATCTATCTCTTAAAGAATATATAGTATTTGAAAAATTCAGAAAATTTATCAAAGGTCCTTTTTGAGGATCGATGAGAACTGAGAATGCTCTATTTGAATTTTTTTTTTTGTCATTTTCTATCTTTTTTCACTTGCCAAATTACTAAGAAGACCATAGGTTAGATTCTAGCCAATTCTTGCCCTGGAGCCCTTTTTTGTATTTATCTTTTCCTTTCACATAAATGTTATAATAAATCTTATCCCCCCTTATCTCTACTTTTGTTAATGAACGCTAGAATTGTAATCTCTCTCCAGGCCTTTCATGTCCATATGAAGAAAAGAGTAAACTTAGGGGTCGTTTGGCATCGTTTTTGTTTTTCTGTTTTTTGTTTTTATTTCGTTTTCGTTTTATTTTTGTTGCGCTGTCAATTTTTGAAAACAAAAACATGTTTGGATATACAATTTGGTTGTATGTTTTTAAATAAAAAAGTAAAAAAAATGTTTAAAAAGCATGTGAGTTACTTTTCATCATTGTGCTTCTGTGTTTTGGAAAAACATGAAAACACAAAATTTTTGCTTCCACTTTTTTCCAAAACACTGCTTCTGTTTCCAAAATTTTTGAAAACGGAAATAACCTGCCAAACATGTTTTCACTGTTTTGTTTCCAAAAACAGAAAATTGGCAACAGAAAACAGGAAACAAAAACAATGCCAAACAAGCTCTTAGTTTTTGTTTAAGTGCTACACACTTTAGAGGAGGAAACAAAATTGAAGCTATTGCACATGTCCATGTACAAACTAATATTTACTATTTATTGCTAACTTTAGGCCATATGCTCAATGTTAATAGTATAGCCTTTTAAAGATGCAACACATTTAAAATCATAGTACTTTCAAACTTTCCTATGCATCAAACAATTTAATTCAAATAGAAAATTGTTCAAAGAATTAGATTTCTGAACGCCCAATGCATCAGCGCGGGCCGATCCACTTGTGTTCATTACTTTTAAGGAAAATGTTTTTTTTTTGAAAGGCAATTCAGATAATATTTATTAATAAGAAAACGCAGCAGAGTGCATAAGACCAAATATAAAGCATGCCAAAATTGATCTCCAGGCAAGAAAAGTAACCAGCCAAAAAGAAGAAAAAGCAGTCAGTTAACAGTAATAATTAATCAGGTCAGATCTCCGTTCAATCCCTCCTTTTGCTAACCCATCGGCATCACCATTAGCTTCCCTATAAGTATGAGCAATTCTGAACTCCGAAATATTTCTCTTGAGCTGCACTATATGAGCTATCCATTTCCTCAATCGCCAAGGAACACTATCTGGTTTATCCACCCATAGGACAGCATTCTTCGAGTCACTCTCCACTATCAGAGCATGAGTATCAGCCCATTTTGAAGCACGAAACAACAATAAAGCTTCTCTTATGGCACACACCTCAGCTTCATTAGATTCCGAGATTCCAATAGATTTTGAGAATTCCAATAACACCACCCCCTTTTCATCTCTTAACACCCCTCGAATCCCTGCCGGCCCTGGTTTCCCTTTTGCTGCACCATCTACATTGAATTTCAGAAAACCAGATTGAGCCTTATTCCACATGACTGCCCTTTGAGTTTTGCATTTAGACTTTAGCCTCTGCACATCAGGAAATCTGTATAGATCAAGGAAAGAGCATTCCATTCCGGCCAAGCTGCCTTAGTCCACCATACAAATTTGATTCGGGCAATGTCAAAAAGCTGGTGAAAGTCCATCAATTTCCTCTCAAAGACAACCTCATTACGATGAAGCCATATCGACCAAGTGATCACAAAAACAACCATTTTTCATAATTTCGAATTTTGCTGACCATCGAAAACAGATTGCCAAGCCAAAAAGAATTGTAAAGGATCCCTGGGAGCAACCCACTGCACATTCCACAATTTGCACCAAGCAGCCCAAATATTCCAAGAAAATGGGCAACAAAACATCAAGTGATCAACCGTTTCAATCTCCCCACAACCAAAAACACAATGAGAAGATTCACTGACAATTAAACCACGTTTAAAAAGCTCATATTTAACAGCAATTTTCTTATGCAAGACCTTCCACACTAAGAGTTCAACCTCTGGGGGACAAATTTCCAAACCTCTTCTTTTTCAAACCGAGAAAAGAGAAAGACTTACAAAATGAATTGGCAGAGTAGACACCTTTCAGATTATTCTTCCAAACAAGCAAGTCCTTAGCATCCTCAATCAAATAAAACTCCCTTAATTTTATCCATAAACACATTCCACTGTCCCACTTCCCAATCAAAGAGAGTTCTTCTTAACTCAACATTCCAAATCCATGAAGCATTCTCATATTTCCCAAATCCATGAAAATGTTTTTATTTTATTTCACCTAAATTGTCCCTTTAATTTGCTATAAAGTTTAGTCACATTAGTCCTAAAATTTATGACAATATTTTAGATTTTATTAATTAGAATTTAATTTTCACATTAAGTTGGCAAAAAAAATTTTATGGGACACTTTTGGGGGTATAACTCTTATTTTCATTATGTACTTTTTTGGGACACTTCTGGATCTTGTTTTGGAATTCAAGTCGTCTTATCTATCATTCGAGGTCTCAAAACCTTCTTGATAAATCTTTGTCATGTCCACCATCTTTTCGCTTTCACATTTGTTTCTGTTAACTCAAGGTTTTTATCAGTGAGAAAATAGTGACTGATTCGACAACCTCCTTTGACTAATTTGTAAATCAAAAGCAAAATAATTGTATTTGTAAGTCTAACAATTCTCAAGTTTAAACTAAGAAAAACAAATCGACTGACTCCAAAGACTTACTCAACGCATTAAAAAACCCAAAGATCTCGGGACTATTAACCCAAACAAATCTAAAGATTTGTGAGAGAGTTTATTAAAAAAGAAATGAAAAGAAAGACGAGACGAACTAAAAGATCAGATTCCTCATTCCTTTTGACAAATAATAGTCAAGGAGGAGGAGCAAACAAAAACTCAGAAGAGAAAATTAGAGAGAAAGAGTGAGAGACGGAGGGGCTTATTTAATTATGAAATTAAATACACCTTTTGTGCCATATTTCATTTCAAATGCATATATATACTACGTTAAAACTTGTATATAATTCATCAAACACTACCACATTGGAATGAGAATAAGGGAAAAGGGGCAATTCACACCTACCTTTATATGATAAAAATCTTTACCTAAAGGGGAAATTATGGGGTAAAGACAATTAGGAGAGTGATAAATTGGTTAATTTGATATGGCTTAAAGCAATATTTAAAATGATATCTCCCTACATTTATAGGTTTTTGGTTTAGTTAGGCCGTGTGTTTCACAATTATGGGTGTAGAACAAATAGAACAATTGAAATAATGGGTTTAACTTGTTTTGCAAGAAAAAGGAAAAAAAATTCCATGTTGTTTGTTTGCTTGATTTTTCTATGGTAAACAATCCATAATGTGTGATATTGACAAAGTTAACAAAGTGGGGATTTTTTCTTAGACCCAATGTTACTAAAGTTCATACCCGTTGAAAAAACTATGTACGGGGAATTAAATTTTGTACAAATTTTACATTTAAACATTCTCAAATATTTTTAATTTATGGGACCACATAATAATAATTTAATTTTGTACAAATATTTTTCGAATTGACTTAAATGATTATGAAAGGTGAATAATACTTCAACGCAAGACCTAATCCCATAAATGCATTTCTATGGGAGTCACCATCTCATCTTTAATTTTCTGATTTAAAGGCTAAATCATCATATCCTAATTTCGTCTTGATAATCAAGTTGCGTTTGGTTCGTGGAAAGTAGTGGGAAAGTGTGGTAAGTTAGATAGGAAAAATAACTTTCTCATGTTTGATTGGAGGAATCTAGTTTTAGGTGGAAATGTCATTCCCATCACTTTACCACTTGAGTGGGAAAGTGGTGGGAATGACATTCTCATCTAAAATGGTGGGAAAGTTCACTTTCCTGGGTTACTCTTTTTCCCTTGTCTTTCTTTTATATTCTCAAAATTTATTAACTTTCCCATGTTAACCAAACATGGTAATCCTATTCCCACAAAAATAAAAAATTATACTTTCCCACTAAAATAACATTCCTAGGAAAGTAGTGTGAATAACATTCTCATGTGATACCTAAGATACCACGAACTAAACATAAATTTACAGAAATTCTATAATTTTTTTGGTACATATGACAATGTTAATTCAAGAAGAAAGCATATTATATATACATTTTAACGATTAAAAGTGATAGTTATAAGAAAATTAACCACATATATCTGCTTACATTTTTTTTTTTACTCGTCTAGTTAAGTTAATTAAAAATTTTGTAGGTAAATAAAATAAAAAAAAAAAAAACTCAATATATACTTCAATCAAATTCGTGTGGATGGTAAAGATCCCATAAAGCTAGGCTTTCCCCCGTGGCTGTAGCTTAACTTAATTCTATTATTGTTTTTTCATTTCGGATTTTACCAAAAAAAAAAAACAAAAGAGTTCAGCATTAACCAAAATGAACATAGAGACAACAAACGAAGGAAGATCTTGATTGCAATTCAGAAAATAAACTTTCTGATCAAAGTGGATGAAAAGAAGTGAAAGTTTTTTCACTGTAATTTGCTGGTTGGAGAGTTGGAAGCACAAAAATTTGTAAGCCCTATTTCTGTGTCATATGCATCAACCCCCATCTACTCTTCCATTCTGGATGCAGCAGAAGAGGGCCATTGCCATAAATTCCTTTTGGTATATATAGCATCATTAGTATATTAGTTAGCAAAAGTAAGTTCCATATGACTTTGGATGGCAAATTTGGGGCAATAACAAAATTTTGTACTATGTAAAGAGTCCATAAAAAAGGGTCATGATTTAATCAAGTTTGTGGCCCCAAATGCTTTGTGTTAAAGGCAACCCAATCAAGAAACTTTGATACATAGCTTTTTGAAAATTTGTCTTGGATGAGTCCCCATAAGGTATTGATGATCATAACAGGACATTAAGTTATATATATGTTATAGACTAATTTACAAATATAATCACTTATCAAAATTATGGTACTTATATTATATATTTTTCTTTTTGGTACATGATATGTAGGGAAAAGGGTCTACCGAGAAGAATGGGAAGACTGATCAAACTCGAGAGTTCCCTCGGACAAATTCTAACCTCTAACCATCTTAATTCCTAGAGAGGAATCCTTTGAATTATGATTATATATATCAGCAACTAATTACTAAACATGCTTAGGTACTCAATGAATAATTAATAATTATCAATGGCTGGCTAGGGTTTCATATTCCAAATATAAAAATTACATTAAAAGAAGAAGGAAGAGAAAAAAATCCCATTGAAGCCTTACAAGGTCCCCACATTTGCAGGCAAAAGTCTAATAAATGAAGTTAAGCAACTAGCAAGAATGGTTGCTATATAGTTACCAAGTATTGATGTTCTGCTTTAAAGCATCTAGAGAAAGTTTACCCTCTCTTTGTTGATTTTTAGAACTTTGGAGAAAATATTCCAATACAATGATAATGTTTTCTTCTCCTTTTCAGTTATACACTAACTTGGAGTAGATCAAGGAGACACATCTTTGAACATGTCTAGCTTCTAACTTATAATTGTAAATTATTATTATATTATTTTTCTCTTCAAGTTTCTAGTTTGGTGTTTTCTTTGAATCACAAAGGTAGTGGTGTGCTGTGAGTTTCTTCCTCTTTGTGGTACATCTTTTGGGGGTTAATGGTTCTATATATGAAAGTCAAAACTCATATCAAGAAATCATATAACGAATTGTTGCAATGTAGCAAAGATTTTGTATTCCCCTTTTTCCCAAGAAATCATATCAAACTTTTTATTTCTTTTTAATTTTAGTCATCATTTGTGCTGTATTTCAATATATTATATATACTATGGTTAAGTACTTTGGAAATTAGACAATGCTATTAATTTCATCTTAATAATGAGTTTCTTAAGATTACATTTTTATTAATTAGTCAAGACTCAAGAGCCTTAATTTGTAGCCATTACACCCATTACATAGAAATTTGAAGAAAATCAATTTATAATTATAGTTGATGTAGTTATTCAACAAATAAACCTAAATTGTAGTAGGGGCAATGGGAAGTGGGACGAGCCTTTAGGATGAGGGAAAGTTTAAATGGATTATATATTAGCTAGGTATAGTTTGGGTTAAAAGTAACAAAGATTGACAGACTCATTTTGGACAATTGCATGCAACATATTCAATCACTTCATTTAATGCAATGTAAAAAGTTAACTTTCGATCATTAGTGTTTTCAAGTAATCTGAATTACTCACCTAAATTTGAAAGATCCATTTAACCTATTTATATTAAAAAAAAAAAAAAAAAACCAAAGTTGAACGAATGAAAAATGTAAAAGAATTAGTCAAGTAGACCATGCATATTCAACCCCACCATGTGTCTCCATCTAAAGAATATGAAAGTCATTAATTAATTGATAATTAAGGTGCCAAGAATTAAGAAAATGACATAAGCAAGGAGATTATGAATAATGCATATGTAAGTTAAAGTTCTTCTAGATTACTTACTATTATTATTATTTTTAGGTTATTATATTATAGGCCCACCATGTTAGAAAAAAAATAATTTGTGAGGCATAAACACAAATGCCAAAAGGCAGGTCAAATCAGATTGTGAACAAAATCAACACAGGGTTATTATTTGATACACCAGCGGTGTAAATTTTGCATTCCACAAGCAGGTTGTGGAGTTGACACATTCCAATTTTTCAATCAATTAAGTTTTAAGGGTAATTATTTGATACACCGGCGGTGTAAATTTTGGACTCCACAAGCGGATTGTAGAGTTGACACATGTCCATTTTTTTGATTAATTAAGTTTTAAATATTTCAATCTAGTCCCTAGAGGACACATATCACCCTTCATAACCCGCATGTGTAGTCTGCTAAACTCCACCGCCAGTATATTGTATAATTTGCCAAGTTTTAAATATTTCAATCTAATCCCTAGAGAACACATGTCACCCTTCCAGACCCGCTTATGTAGTCTACTAAATTCCACTGACGGTGTATTGTATCTTATAAATCTAAAGGGAGAAAAAAACATCTAAGCCTCAACAAAGCCCAAATTTCCGGCCTAAAATTACAAAGCCCAAATTACTTAATGGATTTATGGGCCTTGAAGATCCAAGAAAAAGTACGGATTTGCTAATAAGTCCAATACTTTTTCAAGTTCTTGTTTCTTAAGACTTTTGATCCAAGCAGAACGGGGGGAAAGGGTTAAAAGAAAGAAAAAGTTCCTTTTAGCAGTTGCAGGATTCTGCCAAATCTGGAAATGTTAAAATTTGTAAAGAATATGAATTATGATAACATACTTAATAATGTACAGGAAACGATACAACGTTACAGAGTTATACAAATGTAGTTGATCTCAGCCCACAATTCTGAAGGGAGAGAACAAAAATCTGAGAAAAGGTATCAAATTCAATGACTACAAACGAATTAGCATATTACAAAAAGAGTAAATGTGAATACAGGAAGTTATGCACAATTATGAACTTTGGAAGATAGAATATATGTGAATCATAAGCTGCCGGTAGAACGAGACGAACTACGGCTGCTTGGACTAGAATGATCTTTCTTCAGCATTGCCTCCAGATTCTGAAAGCATTTCAATGGTCTAACCTGTTACATGTGGAAAGCAGCCAAAAGAAAATTAATTAGCCTAATGGTGACACAGATTGAACGGACCTGCAAAATGGACCGATATGCTAACTCAGAATGGTACATTAACACCAAATTAACAGGGGTCTCGCTAATCAATTCTAGAAGGGTTGTTTGAAGAAAGACAGAAAATACCTTCCAACGCTTTTTATGACTAAAACTGTTGTCAATTGATTCTAGTTTTGTTATAATCTGTCTGAACGTTGGCCGCTTAGCAGGGTTATCATTCCAACAAGCCTCGATTAGTCTGTGGAAATCAGGAGTATAGCGTTAGTATATATCAGACCCCAAGATATATACACTCTGACGAGAGAGATACAACAAGTACTATGCTAAATGCTAGTTCACAAATTTATGATTTCGTTGAAAGATATACAGACAATGAAATACTCACTCTTTAAGCCCATGGGCATAATGCTTAGATGGAGCTTTGAAAGGTGGACGCTCCCTTGTTGCATATGCCTGAGGAACTTCATTGTCGTGCTTTGCAGAAAATGGTGGGTGGCCTTCAATCATCTAATGTATAACACATTAACATCACATGTCAAGCCTTTTGCAGTTAATGGACTTTGTCAAAGAACAAGAAAATGAAAAAAGAAAAGAAAACGAAAAAGATAATTACACACGAGAAGGGAGATTGAGCAAGGACAGCAAAGCTAAAACCTCAGACTCAAAACTTCATTCATTAAGTGAGCTTAAGCCTGGAAGAAACTTACCTCCTGTACAATCAGAGCAAATGAAAACACATCTACTTTGGTATCATAGTCAACATTTTTGAAAACCTCTGGAGCAACATATCGGCCTGTGTCAACAACCACCAACATGTTTCAGCTTACAAGAACAGAATTTGTTAAATACAAGACATATTCCTACATATATCTGGATAATTAAAAGAATGACTGCTTGAGCGTGGGCTCTTGGCCTAATGGCCAAATGGTCAATGCGGCAGGGCAGGGGTTCAAACCCCTGTCCTGTCTTCCCCGCCACCCCCTATTAATCTGTACTATACCAGTTGTTCTAGTGTGCACACACACACACACACAGAGGGGGAGGAGAGAGAGAGAGGAAAGAGAAGAAGAAGACTGCTTGAATATGTAAGATAGCAAGAATGAGATATAGGAAACACAGAAAGAGAACTCACAAGATGTCTCTTGACAAGTTAGAGGTTTATCTTCTTTAACTGTGAGCAGCTTGCTGACTCCAAAATCTGCGACTTTCAGATGTCCAGAATCATCCCGCAAAATGTTTCTGTTAATTCAATTATATGCCAATAAAAACCATTTCAGAAAATTAAGGCAGGCAACATGTCTTTTACAGAAACCTAATTTGTTTGTGGATGTACATATTTCTCAGGAAAACAAAATACATCTGAAAAAAAAACTTACGATGGCTCAAGATCACGGTGAATTATTGGTGCTGGTTTATTCTCATGCAAATAATTCATTCCCCTGCAAAATTGGGAAGAAATGTTAACATTCTTCCAAGCTCACCCATGAGAGGCTAGCAGTCAGGAAAAACTTCAATCCTCTAGACCATGCATCAATCAGTTATAATTATGTTACCTAACTTTAACCTTAAGATTTGTAGTGATTATCTTAACTACAATAATCAAAGACCAAGAATAACAGTCTATGCATCACAACCAATTTTCTATATACAATAGCGTTTAATCCTTCTGCATCTTTTGCATTGACCTATTCATGTTCTTCTAGAAGAATATCTTCTCAATTCTGGACAAAAGATACAATATTTGCACTAAATACCTACACATTACATTCAGTCTTGAAACAAAGTGTAAACCCAATTGACAAGGTTTCCCCCCCCCCCCCCCTTTTTTACAAGGAGAATAGCCATTTGTCAATTTGACATACTCAATCAATAATGATCAAGTCCACTGCAATGACACAAGACAGTAATAGAATAACAAACCTTGCAATATCAAGTGCCAATTTCACAGCAGTCACTGGTTTCAATGCTCCTTTCCTATCCAAAAATAATCGAAAATCTCCCTGCAAAAATGAGTAAGATTTGGAAGGTCAACAAGCTGAAAGCAACAGCAGCAAGCCACAAAATCAGAAAGAAGTAAATGATTCGTAGAAGAGAGCTGATTAGATGCTAGAGTACAACCTTGGGTAGATATTCTGTCACAATCATCATGGGACTACTTTGAGTTACTGCACCAAGAAACTGGACAACATTTGGATGTCGAATTTTCTGAAATAATGCAAGCTCATCTCTAAATGCCCTCCTGAAATAAAAAAGGAAACAAATTCAAATATCATTCTGATGAAGAAAATGACCCATGGCTAAGACCAGTAGTTCTTTCACCAAGCACCAACTCAATCCCTAGAAAACAAAAAGGGAAACGGTGGGCAAAAAAATCTTAAGTTTGTGAACTACTTACAATTTATCCTCATCAGCAAGGACTTCATCTCCAAGCTTTTTTACAGCAACTTCAGTTCCGCGCCATAATGCGCTACAGAAGGTTCCCTGCAATTTATTCATAGAGATAACTTCGATCAGCAACCGTTAAGAGATAAATAAGAGATTCAAAAGCAAAGGGTCTTCAGTTATGAGTTAACTGTTGCGCATATATATATATGCTTATATATGCAATACAAGTTACAGAAATGGCCTAGTATTTTAGTAGGCACTTAGCTTATAGATAAACTTGCCTAATTGGCCTTAGTGTGTCTCTCACAAACCCACATTTCACAAATGATGAAACCTTTTGCTCTAGGCAACGAAAAGATTATCTTTTACTGGCTACCAGTTTCCCATTGTCAGCTAAACTTACCGCAAAAAAAAGGACATTATTTAAAAATCCCAAGCATTGTTGTCAAACTTTCATAGGCACTATGTTAGAGAAGCTGGTTCAACCCAAAATTGTTTCCCCCTTATCAGGCAGTGACGCTAATATTAGCTAGTCCGCAAGATTTCATCAATTACTGAATCACACTAAACTAGTGTACAATTATGATTCAAATCCGTATTAAATCATGATCAGTGGCATACATTTAGAACAGAGACTACCTTAGAAATGTCGACACTGTTCGTAAAGTCAAGTTCTTTCGGATCAATTTCATATTCTGGGACTTCACGCGCGTGATTTACATGCATCGGAGCCATCTACAACCAAAATTCAACAATCAATCTCAATTAAAGAAAAAAAAAAAGAGGACAAAAGAAAGTTTTCAAATCGAAAATGCAAAGAAAGACTTACCAAAGACTTAGCTCCATGTTTCTCCAAAAGCTTAATCACATCATGATTCTTATAATATATAGCATCCGCCAAAGGCTATTCAACAAACCAACAAAAAAAGAAAATTAAAGCGAAAGAAAGAAATTAAAACAGGAAAAGGAAAAGAAAGGGAGCTTTTGTTTCTGCTTACAGTGCTTCCCCAGCGATCTTTCGGATCAACGTTGGCGCCATGTTGAAGGAGCAAAGAAACGACATCGGTCTGGCCTTGACAAGCGGCTATATGAAGAGCCGTCCGATCATCGATGTCGCGGAAATTAACGTTGATCCCGGAGTCTAAGAGCTCGCGAATGCCATCCAAGTCACCTTCATTAGCTAAATACATGAGCCTAACTCCGTCAATCTCTGCCGCTTCCTCTTTCTCGTTTCCATCTGTCTCGCCTCTGTTCCTCTCCGGTGCCATCGACGATTGCTTCCCTAACGTAAACCTCACGCTCGCTTTAGTTTCCATTACAGGCTTACAGCACAAGAACAAGAAAAAAAAGATCTCTGCTTTTCTTTTTATATATCTAAAACGAATGCTCCAATGATTTTTTCTTTCTTTGAAGATTTGATTAAAGTCTTAATTGAACAAGACTTAATTGAACAAAGATTTAGTTTAAAACAGAAGATTTATATAAAGAGAGAGAAATCTGGAGATTTTGGAGAGGTTTTATATAAGAAGGGAAAGGAAATGTTAGCTGGAAAATGCGCAGTTGTTGAAGTTTCACTGGTAGGTAACGTCTCGGATATTTTTTTTCCATTTTTCTCGATAAAGGACCGTGGCATTCACGTGCTGCCGACGCGTGAAGGAGAAATTTCGGCGATAATCATATAACCCGACAAGGACGAAATAGGAAACCGACGAGCGACGACTTTCCTATGTCCTTTTGATATTTGATGACCGTTGATGAATGATCACACGGTTATGATGCAGCTAAGTTAACTGGGACCCAAATGATTTAACGCGGTGGGAGATTTGATTAGTTTAAGCAGAAACGATGTCGGATTGTTACGCCTTTAGTAGAACGTGACAAATTACACTTTGGTGATCTGATCTGATCTGTATTCTGCATGGCAGGCAATATGCGGAAATTATTGTCTGCCTAAAATATTTCAGCCGGCCATTGAAATTTTTATTTATCTGTTTGAATTTGAAACAGCCTCAACCCCTAAAAAAAAAAAAAAAGGTTTTGGATATGGCAGAAACTAGTTCAAAAAATGTCTGACTTTGAAGCAAGAACCTCGGCAATATGTTTGAATCCTGACTTCAAGAAAAAGTCACCATTCTCAAGCTTGCAAGTGGGAAGTATTATTATATAAATATAATGTGAAAAATAAATAGAATCTTAATACAAGATGCTTTCAGATACCCATTTTTTTAATTATTATTACTAATACTAAGCTTTAAAAAAACCAGATTGGTATGTTAAATGTGGATGGCGTTTGGACTAAGTATTAAGGGGAATTTGGCTAAGGTTTTACTTTCTATTTCCAGCTATTTATGAATGATTATCCTGAGAAAACTTGGAGGCTTTTGACTTTTTAAAAACACAAACAAATTGGCCTGATGTCATATACAACATGTGATAGAAAAATATGCAGATAAGTATCAGAAGAAGGAGACTTTAGAGACCCAATCTTGAATTTAGGCCGCCATTATATCCTGAATTTGTTTACATGGTTCAAAGAGTTTATTTATTCTTTCCTTCCTTGCTTCTTTCCTGGTAGTTGATAGTACTAGTAGTATATAGGTAATAATGGGAATTTACTTCAATAATACTAATATACAACAAGTTGCTTCCCAGTTTGAATATACATTTATTTAAGAATCATTCTTTTCTTTTCTGGTTGGCTTTTGTTTTGTCCAATCAGATGCCAAGTTCCAACTGTGCTGGGTGTGCCTTATCTTTAAAGGAAAAGTTTGTGTGAAACCAAACCAAAAGCTAAAACTAAGCTCAGCCAGAACAATATCCAGCTAGGTCAAGCTGACTATGAGCCATTTTTCACATGTGCTAAGCAGAAAATCCTCTGTTTTCCAATGTCAACCAAATTGGATAAAACATTTGAATATAGAGATTTCATATTCACTGTTTTTGTTCATTAATGAGTTGTAACTAAGTTTCCACCTTTGGTCAATATTTTCCTATGTCACCAATGAGAGCATCAATAGTTAATGGCCCTTGTGATCTTGAATATAGATCCCTAATAAAGATTTATGAGAGTTGAAATTTTGTTAGCTTCTGGATCTCTTCTAATAGAAAAACGTAGGAGCTTTCTAATTGACAACAGAACTCTTTACAACCATGCAATTTCATCCTACCTAGCCAATAGAAATGAAATTTACTTAATCTCATTTCTAATCTTTAAATGCATAGACAGATATTAGATGGGGATGTTTTACATGCTTTCCCTTCTAGCTTTGTCTTCTTCAAGCTAATCAGAAACAGAAACCATATCAGACAGATGATTTAGACATGTTCTCTGATTCCCCCCCCCCCCCCCCAATGCATAAGTCAACTAACTCTATTATAGGTAATGTCAATTTTTAAATCACAATCACATGCTATCTTTTCAGAGAAACTTGACCGCAGCTTTGCTTCATTTAAATCAAAGGTAATAGTTTAAAGAAACTTTTATTGACCACAATAAACAAAACATAACAGAATCTACAGCAATTGACCCTGCAAATAAGTTGCAACGGTCGCTGGACTTGGCAAATTGCCTATATATTAATGGCTAGCAGCCGCTGTCAAGGTTACCTGGCCTTATATTCATCTACTTGTCGATAAGATATAGTGCATCACCATCATAACTCATAGAAAGTACTAAGAACCGGCACAAGTACATTATTATTGATGTAGGCAAGATGACATGGTCACTCTTATTACAACCTATGTTCATTGTATTAGGTGCTATTTGCATTAGCGAACGAAAAAGAAAAACCTAATTAGGGCTGAGGTTGCATTCAGCAACCTTCTCCCAAGATTTCAGAGTTTTGTCCTCAGTGTCTGTTTTATACAGAGCAAGGCGACTTATCTGGAAGCTCAGGCCGCTGATGCTTTCATCGAGCATATTAGCTTTTTCTTGAGCTTTCTTCTTCTCTTCTTCTGTCAGGTCGGCATAAAGCACGCTCAAATGTGGCATGTATGCTACAAGAAGATGAAGAAGTGTTTGTCATTTATCAGTTAATCAATGTCTTCATAACAGAAAAACAAAGTATAAACATCGGGTCTTCCAATAAAGTCAAAATTAAGAGATTGTCAATTAACCTTAGTTTAAAGGCGCAAATTGAGTTGTCAGATAAAACAATTGTGTTCTCTTATCTAGAAATGTAGCTCTGATCCGTTTTTAAAGACAGACACCAATTACACAGACCAAACTAAAGCAAAACATGGCTCCAGGTATACATGCTCCATGTACCATGAGTTAACAAATGACTTTATTATGCAAGTTCAGGGCATAAAACTCAAATAAGTATGTGCAGTTAGGCACACAATAGAACACAGACAAAGTTTAACATGAGCACCTTGCAGCTTTAAAAGCTGCTGGAAAGATATACCACTTCATAAATGTCAAATTCCCCTTTCTTTCTGTCCCCTCTCAATATAACTCTTCTAGCCACTAAAAATATTATCTTTACTTGCTTAATTACTTCACAATCCATAATTCTAAACATCTCTTCAGCTGAGCTATAACAAACAATAATCATTTTAAGTCAACTAATATAGCTTCCTGTAATAAATCGACTAAATTACAGAATTAACAAAGTTAAGTTATTAAAACCTCAGGGTGCCTGCTGAGACCTGTTCTAGAACATCTAGCTACTGTCACATGAAAATTGATGATACTGACATAACAAAGATTGCCAAAAGCCCAAACATGTGTAAAGTTAAAGTAAAGACAAAAACTTAAAACTTACGTGTGTTACTCTCGTAACCAAAATGCCCTGAGCAATGTGAACTAGCTTCCACCACCTGGAAAAAATAGATAAAGACTCAAACTTTACTCGAACTACAAACCAAAAAAACTATTCTTTCAAATTTCAATCGATAAAAGTTGAAGGGGAAAAAAAATCCAAAGAGACAAAATTGAAATGGGAATCACCTCAGGAGTTGCGTGAAGAAGCAAAAAGACGCATTGATAAAAGAAAGTGCCAGTAGCGACACGGTCAACGGTGGCAGTATAAGCCTTGAGACCATCACAGGCTGATCTGAACTTAGCCAGAGCATCATCAGCCGTTAAACTGATGGCCCCAACAACCGTGACATGGGGCTCGAACTCCGGCCCACCGAACTCGGATCTTAAACCTTCCATCAATTTCTTCGCCCTGGCAGTAACGTCTTCCGGTGGAAGTGCCCACACCGAATACACATTTTTCTGAACTACGGCTTCTGGGGTTGCCATGGCGGTGAAAGAAGTGCGACTGAAGCGAGTGGTAAGAGACAGAGAGCAGGGAATTGGAAGACTTTTGGAGATTTTATATGGGGTTTTGAAGATGGAGTGAAAATCGGTTTGGGATTTTAAAGTGGCAACTTGGGCTAGGTGGCACATGCTAAGTGCTAACAGCATATGCTCTTTCTGCTCCAGTGGAAACCTTGGAATCTGATGCCCCAGGATAATCTAATTTTCCAGAAAAGTATTTAATAAGAGTACTTATTGGGTGCTTAAACTTAATAATTTTCTGCCAATGGGTATTTTTGAAAGGATTATTATTAGTTAGTTGACATTAACATTGCAATTTTGTTTTTTTGCCAATCATTAACATTACAATTTGAAGATATAATAATAGCAGGTTCTACATGAGATATAATAATAGCAGATTTTACATGATTAACAATATTGTGTTAAATAATCAAAATTAATGATGCAATTTAACTTTTCATCATGATAGATAAGATACCTTTCTTTTTGATATTAAGTTTGTAGCCAAATTCAAAGATGTAATAATTTACTAACTTTGGCATGACTAATGTTATAGTAGTATAAGCAATGGGAGAACTTCCTTCAATTGATACCAATTACTAATTGTATTATAGTACTCAACTTTTCATTGAAAGTAACATTCAAATTACAAATTACAACATCAGTTCACTATACTGATTGTTGAAAAAGTTTTGGCTCTCTGTATGGTAAGTTCAGCATTTTCTACACATAATTTTACACCAAGTTTCCAAATTCCTCCACATAATTTCTTCCATAGGTAAAGAGAAGGTTTGTTTGTTCAAGGAAAGGGTGTTTTCAACTTCATTTCAGTAGGCACAATGTCAACAGCAAAACCCTTGCCATGTTGTTTCCAGTAGTCTGCCTGTGGATTGATCCACTCTGGTTCTTCAATCTCCACCCTTGATCCCCTTATTGCTTCTGTAGATATGTTGTATTTGTCATCCCTCTTCTTAATCAGCTCAGGATCTATCTTTCCCAAGTTCACTCCCTGTGGAGACATCATCAATGCTGGTGCACCCAATGGAAGCCTATCACCTTCAAAATAAAACACCCAAACATTGAATTATTAGTTCTTACTCAATGGGACCAAAAAATCTTTGTTTTTGTGGATTCAACAAAAGTTTTTATACCTCTGTCAACCTGCCATGTGCACCAAAACTTGCCATAGGTTTTAGCCAAGTTTTCCAATTCAGGTTTCCCTATCATTTCAGGAACCCTGGGATTCACCCACAGGGCTGATTTGACCTGCAACAAATTAATTATAAGCTTATTATCATGACTATAAAGTACAAAAATTAAACAACCCCATTCAATTTGTGTAAGAATATATATAACCTCATAAGCATGGGAATGCCAAAGCTTTTGCTCCTCTGGAGGCAGATCTTCAAATAATCTATCAGAAATTATATATTCAACTCCTGCATTGAAAATGAATAACTCATTGATCAACATGTAATTTTCTTCATTTTACTTAAAAACTAAAGCAAAAAAAACTGACCAATGAGGCGGGCTTTCTTGTCATCAGAATCATAAACAGCACACTGAAGAAAGTCCTGGGTTAGCCTGGTAATGTAATGGTGAGTCTCAATCTGACGGTTCATGTCATCACTGTACAAGGCAAAGGTGCAGGCGTGCTGGCAAATCTGCTTGACGGGTGTCAACGTCTGCACCATGGCTGCACTCTTGTCAACAATGTGCTGCCCCATTGTCATCTCTTGCCCTGGTACTGGCGCTGGCTCGGAACCTTGAGCCGGCGTTGGAACAGGGGGACGGTCACTGGAAGCCAACGGAATTGAGTTGTTATCGTCGGAAGCCATTGAAATGGACCCTGTAACGACTGGATTCTATAATCTATTCTATATTTGATGATGTTTTGGGGGTGAACTGAAAGCTGCTCTGAAACTTTGATATGGATTTATAAGGAAAGAGAGAAAAAGTAAATGGGGGAACGTGGAGGGCTATATGGCGGCCACCTTGACATGCATGCAAATGAGGTGGCTGGCGGTGGCGAGCTCTGTGGCCAGGTGGTTGCTTGTGACCGACACTTGGGGAGCTAATACCATTATATATATGCATGACATAACTTGCACGTTCAAACCCAATATCGGTTGAGGATCAAAAGAAGAAACAGGGGAAAGGTAAAGAAATGAAATGACTATAGGGTACCAAAGTTTGTTGGTTCAATCTCGGATTCGAGAGACTTGTAAATGAAAAGAATTATGATTAACAGAGTTTTAGTCTTTTAGATTTTGTTGGTTCAATCTCGGATTTAAAGAAAAGAAAAAAAAAAAAAGAAGAAAGAAAAACCCACATGATTGGAGAGTTTTAGATTTTGTTGGTTCAGTGATCGGAGAGTTTTAGTAATTAGTACTGTTCTTTTTGTTCAAACTGGAAAAAGTAATTAGTGCTATAGTGGATCGACCTTAGGAAAATTATAAAGGTACAATTTGCACCCTTAAGTTTATACGAATTATTATTTTGTATCCAATTTTTTTATTTTGATCAAAATGCACCCTAAAATTTTATTTTTGTGTCATATTGCATCTTCCGTCCAATAGGATAAACGGATCCGTCACGGCATCCGATATGACATGCCATATGGAAAAAAAATGACACGTGGCATTTTTAACATGTGGCGTGCCATGTGTCCTTTTTTGTACATGTTGCATGCCACATGTCCTTTTTTACATGTGGCATGCCACATGTCATTTTCTTAGTACATGTGGCATGCCACGTCGGACGCTGTAATAGAGCCGTTTGTCCTACCGTGACGGATGGTGCAAAGTGGCATAAAAATAAAACTTTAAGGTGCATTTTAATCAAAATAAAAAATTTTAGGTGTAAAGTGATAGTCCTTATAAATTTAAGGGTATAATAAGAGTACAAAGTGACATTTATGAAAAAAAAAAAAAGTTAATTACTCGTTTATATTTTCTTTCTTCTTGGTTACACTCATTACTCATTAGTTTCACAAATTTTGAGGTTGCTACTTTATAGTGCTCTATTGAACAACATAACATGAACATGGCAAATACTTTAGTTAATGAACATGAACATATAACAATATAACAAATGAACAATTACATTTGAAACCAACCCTCTACAATTTCCCCAACTTGAAAACAAACATCGAAAGAAAGTAGAAACAAATTAAAGAAAGAAAAAGAAATCTCCATTGGAAGAAGATCAGTTGACTCCTTCTATAGTACTCTTGGTATCAGCAACTTTATCATCGGCTAACGAAGGAACCACGGTGGTCTGATCACTCTCAGACCTGTACTTATATCGGCTCGCCACAATCAAATAGATAAGGAAATTGGTCACACTCATTAATGAAAGCAACAGGTAAAAGAGATTCAGATGATTCCTGTTAATATTGTTCCCTGCCAACCACCCTCTGCTTCTTGTATTATCTTCAGTTGCCCTGTTAACAATCTTAACCATAATGGAACTCATAAAATACCCAATTGCCATTGAAGTCCATAAAAAGCAAGTCGAAACCGTTTTAAGACTTTTTGGAGCTTCTGAATAGAAAAATTCAAGAAGACCCACATAAGTAAACATGTCTGCAATTCCAAATATGAAGTATTGGAATGATAACCAGAACACACTAATAGGCAATGGCTGGACTCCTGGTATAGCATCGAGCATGTTATGGCTTCGTGCCACGTGTTTTCGTTTCACTTCCATTATTGCAGCCGTAGCCATGGAGATTGCAGACAAAATGAGGCCGACTCCTATGCGTTGAAGATGAGTGATTCCGGTTGCGTGTCCTGTAAGTTTCCGGAGAAAGGGTACGACAATTTGGTCGTAAAAGGGAATTATGACGATCAAAAAAGCTATGGGGATTATGGGTAGGGAGGCTGGTGGTAAGTCGAGATTGCCGACGATTGTTGTGTCCATGGTTTGGCCTTGTTGAACGGAAAAGGTTTGGAGTTGTGCTAAGCAAAGGGTCATGATTATGGTGCAGGCAAAAATTGGGAGCATTCCAAGTAAGATTTTTGCGTTTTCTACTTGGGTTACTGTGCAGAGTTTCCATGGATTTGGTTTGTGCGCTGTGGATTCTGTTTGAATGGCTGCTTTGTCTAGGAACCTGTCATAAACAGGATCATCAGAAAGAATCAAACTTCAAACCATGAAAACACGGCTTATTAGCCTTTTTCCTCTTAACTATTGCGTCAAGGACAAAACGTCTTCCTGGACTTCAAATCAGGAGATTTTGCCCCTTGAATTTCCAAATTCAGGACAATTTGTCTCTCCCTCCCTTAGGATAAAATGTTTTGAATTTGGGAAGTGTAGGAGGCAAAATGACCTGAATTTGGAAATTCAAGGAGGAAAATGTCCTGATTCGAAGTTCAGAGGGGCAAAACGTCCTTAACGCAATAGTTCAAGGGGTAAAAAGGCTAATAAGCCATGAAAACACCAACAGCCGAGAACTTGAACCAAACCTGTAAACATCTCTATGAGGCAGTAATTCATCTTTCATTTCTGCAGCTTCCTTGTCCATGTCAATCTCATAGAGCTCAAGAGGATTCTCAGGGAGTTTAAGATTTCTGTTACGTATGGCTGCAACATAAACCTTCAAGCAAACCAAAAGCCAAGTGTGAATGTTCATGTTTCATATCCATGCATGGATCCCTTCTTGAAAAAAATGGACTTTTAATTTTTCCTTACAAACCTGAATGATTTCCACAATAACACTAGTTCCTCGAACAACATGAAACCTATAAAGTGGCAACCCAGCAATGGCAATGATAATACCCACAAACAAGGCGATGGCAGAGACCCCAAATCCCAAATCCCATCCTTTATGATCATCAATCCAGACAAATAGTGTCAAACTAACTGCACCACCAACCGAAAGTGCTAACAATAAACAGTTGAAGAAAGTGGACATGTGCTTAGACTCCTTAGGGTCGTTCTCGTCAAATTGATCCGCTCCGTGGGACGGCAGCGCAGCCTTAACTCCTCCTGTGCCGGCGGCAGCCAAGTATAGGCCAACGTAGAGGAATGCTGCGTCTCCACCATTGACTTTCTGGCACTGAGCAGTTGGATCAAAGCCATTACAAGCAGCTGGCATAAGGCTTGGATAGTGAGCTTGCACTGCAAGTAATCCTAAACCCTAGAGAAATTAATGAGATTAGAAACAAGTTGTGAATCTATCAACTTAGTCATTTCATGTGGGAAATTAAAGAACAGAAAAATTATGATATATATATACCAAAAACTCTAGGGTTGCTGAAATGAGAAGAGTTTTGAATCTGCCAAGATAAAGATCAGCAAGGATGCCAAATAGAATTGAAAGGATGTAACCAATCCCCATGAAGTTGGTTAAAGCATTAGCTGCATCAGCTACTGAGAAGTGCATGAATCCAATGAAGTAAATCACCAGGTTCACAGCCAAATGAAGATTTCCAAGATTCTCAAATGCAAAGGTTACTGCATGAAAACAAGAAAACAAATGTATATATATACATGAGTTTATACATACACCGAAAGCTTTTTCTTTTGCCTTACTATAATAATATTGTTCAGTTACCTAGAACGAACAAAGCAGCTCTTATTCCTCCATGCTTAGACTTCACTGCTGTTTTTCCCTTCCAGTCCACCTTTCCTTCAATAAGATCAAATTTCTCCTACAACAAAACCAGAAAATTAAGTATTTGCAATCTTTCTTTCACTTTTTTCTTTTTCAAAAAAGAGATATTTGAGTAAGATGAAACAAGGAAAAGATGAAAATACCATGGCAACTTAGCCTGCAGCTAGGACTTGTTATGCCTAGTGCAAATTAAAGATTATCAATGGTGTTAGAATACTTAGAAGCAATAGGAGAGCTTCCTATATATATCTATACAATGTTTTAAGTTCCATTAATATAATATTAATCATGGTGAAAGGAAGACTAGTCTGAAAGCGACTCCATCTCTGCCGACTTCTCTAAATAAGATATATTCCCTCCTGCAAAGATTAATATCTAGCTGGGAACTAAGAATGCATATAATTAAGGTATAGTGACAGGAAAATTTTTTATAAGTATATTTAAATTTAGCAGTTTTGGAGTGATTATAATAGAAGCAAGGGGACAAACAGAAGGAATTTGAGCCTTGCAAAGGGACAAACAGAAGGAATATGAGGTTACTCCAAATGAGTAACAACACTTGGAATCTGATGGAATTTGTTCCAATGGGGAAGGTTTTATTCCCCCCAAACACAAGAATGTGGGGTCTTGCAGGGGATTTAAAAATCCCAACAAACATATGAAAAGTACACAAGCTTTAATATAACCAAACGTTTCTTTTAGATGGAAAACTTTATCAAGTTAAATAATGTGTACATTGTGATCCGATGGTGATTTGAAAGAGATCATTTGTGTTGTTGGCAAGGAAAACTGAAACAGAATGTTGACAAAGTCCCTGGATTTATACAAATTGCACAATTGAAGAAGACGGTTTGGCATTGACAGACAACTTGGTGCATTGAAGTGTTGCTGACATGGTCAGAGGATGCTGTTGTTGCAGTGTTGCTGTTGCAAGACACATCTGTTTGTCTTGACACTCGCATCGATGTCTATTGCGACTGCATTTCCTCCGATCAACCAGGGATCATTGAGACCTTTTGAGTGTTATATGGCCGGCCTGCTTCGGCTTAGGTGTGCTGTGTCTGGCTAATATTTTATAGGGTCACCCTCCGAGCAGGATTTCGGATTCTAATAGAAAAACAGGGGAATTGGAATTCAAGATCAATAGTCAGCTTTCTGCATATTTAGCAGTTTTGAAATGAGGTTTAACATTATATCCAATTCTCTACCTTTGCATGGGCCTGTTGTTCCTCTCATTAATATAATGAGGCAATTTAGATGAAATTTGAGTATTCAATAAAATAAAGAACAAAAGAAAAGACAACAATGATGTGCAAGCTTCAAGGAGGAACAAAAACAATCACTTCATATAACAATGATATGTTTATTGGATAAACAGCCTGGTTTCCGAAACTAAATGGAGGAAATGAGGAGTCGAATGCCTAATACTCTGCCTATCAATTGTAAGGATAAATAAACAAACAAAAAGGGCACAAATGTACAGAAGAACGAATGAACGAGGATCGCCTGTGCAAAGAATGCTTGACTATGCTTACAAGAAAAGGATATTCCTACCAAAAGAAAATAATAACGGATCAGTAATTCAGTAACGAGTACTTAATCCGCAATACAATCTTCCCCTTGTCCACCCCAAGCTTAGCCCCTGTAACCAACCAATGACCTGGACTATCCTGTGGTCCTTTAGACATTTCGGTTGAGTCCACAATTTTTGCTAGTTTCCCAGCATGGCTTGAACTATCTTCCTTCTTATCATCAGAGGTTCTCTCATTTGGAACTGATGATGAGGAACCATCGGCCCTCTGTCCACTAGAAATGCTCGAGGGACTATGATCCCAAACAGATCGCCTTATTGTGCACCCTGGTACTTTGGAGAAGAGGAGTTTCAGGTGTAATACGTTTTTGGAACCGAAGTCCCAAACACCAAGCTGAGCCCCTGTGACGATGTGAACACCAGAGAGGTCTCCGATGCAAGTGTCAGTGTGTTCTATTGGTGCAGTGCTTACATGGGAGAAGTTTTTCCACTTGATTGGCTCGAACCAACGGCTGTCTTGCTCCTCAGGACCTTGCCACTTGGGTGCACCTATGGCCATGTGTGAATCCCAATGGGGCTGAAGAATTTTTGGAAGAGACACTAAATGCTGTAAATGAATTGCAAGTCTGTTCTGTTTGCTGCCTTCTAAGCTAAGCCTAAGCCCAGTGACTGGTTTACGGCCAACTGTTACCTGCAACATGATGACATGCTAAGTTTTTTGGCCAAATGATGACATGCTAAGTTAGAGGGAGAAAAAAAACTATTTGAAGCTCTATGAAGTTTATAAGTGGCTCTAAAAAATAATCATCATTGATTAACCCTCTTTTTCCCACATGGAAAGAGGGAACTTCTGTACAAATGTCAATGAGTAATAGTAAGCATTCTAAAGAGACACCCTGCACAATCATACAGTTGGAGGTAGCGTAACCCCAATATGAGCAATGGTACTGAGTTTTGAAAGTTCTCTATATCACAAACAAGAATAAAAATTAAGTATTCAACAATTTCTTTCTGAAGAATTATCTTTTCCTTATAGAACATAACTATGATAAGAGGCTCACAGAAGTTTAGCATCATCAAAAGATGAAAGAAACATTAGAAATAAATCAAGTCACATAGATGACTTTGCTTTCAATTTAGTAATTATTAACAGTGTTTTCTCATTCTTTAAGTTTGGATTTTAAGGAGAAAGATGCAAATCTAATTATGCACTTCAATAAGCAGCATTTTTCATTTACATTTGTAACATCAAATACTGTAAGTTTTAGATTAATAAAGAATACCTGGTCTGGGCTGATATAAAGTTTGGGACCCATTAAGCTAAACTGAAGGGATTGGCACACTGGTTCCTTCCTTTGAATGTTACTCTGTTCTGGAGCCCAAACTCGAGCAATTTGAAAATCCAGGAAATACTGTAAATCCTCAATTGGTGGCTTGTCTGGTAAGAGGAAATAATGAATCTTCATTAGAATCTAAGGAGGAAGAACGAAAACATCTTTAACATTTATGGAAGACAATCATAGCTCATGCTTAGAAAGTTTGAAACTGACGAAGGCGAACTTACACTCCAAGTATAGCTCAATTGCACGAGCCAAATGTTTTATACCAGGCACTCCTTCTAGAAGAGAAACAATGGGGGTAAATGTCATGTTAATAACATCTGGTGCTGATCGAACTGTTTCGGCCCACCTGGCATGGCTCTGCTCAAGGTCATCACCTCCTCTCCTCCTAAAAATGACTGTAACATCCTACAGAAAGAACTCTTTTAGCAATAGATTTCCTCAAATTAAGGCAAACATTATTCACTAACGAAAAATATAAATGAGTGCAACATAAAGAAACATACTAACCCCAAAATTCAGCATTCACAATAAAGGCAAAAAGTAATAAACTAGAAGTTACATAGTAGTAAACTTCAAGGGATTTGACATTGAGTGTCTAGAGTGAACAATGCCACAATACTAACCTTGTCCTTGTATTTTAACGGTGCAGCACTTGACTGGCCTTTCGTGTCCAGAAACCTTTGATCCGCAATGTCATTCACATAGTTCTCAATGTCTGTTACTGACAATGGAGATGACTGGTGCTGTCTGACATAAACAACATCTCTCCCACCAATTGTTGCAGAGGTAACAATATGCGTACCATAGTTTTCAATAAAACTGAAGCAAAGGAGAACAGAACAATGTCAATATTCATATCCTAAAGCTGTATGCCAATGCAGAATTATCTATGGTTCCTATGATGCCTTGTCATCCAAAGGAGAGAGAGAAGGTCATTGACAAATACAACACATTAGTGACAGATTAGGGATAAGTTTAATATGACCTCAGGGCTCAGAGTATGGAGGTAACCAAACAAAAAGTTTCTAGTTTGTAAGAAATGAAAAGTATTGCTGAAGTCACAAATGTTAACTTTTTAAACATGTACCCAATGTTATTTACCTTGCCAAAGATGCAGGATCCCAAGTATAAGGAACAGCACGTTTGACTTCGTCATGTAGAACTAGATTCTGCTTTGCTAGTTGGACTGTACATAGGGGAATTAAATATCCAACCATGGCAAGAGATTTAGTAGCAGCTGCATCAACTAACCGAGAACCAGTGAAATTGAACATGGCATTGAAGCTTCCAAGTGGAACACGCCCTGATATACCAGATTTCTCATTAAAGTATCCCGACATCTGGAATTCAAAAATCAAATATGTCACTCTATACTAAACCAATAAATTAGAAGTAGAATCTTTGTTTACACTTAATAAGAAACTGTACACCTATATATCAACTCATAACCCAGACACAAAATTCTAACATCTAGGACAACCAAAACCTGAAGATGTCATTTATTACCAAACAGAAATGAGGCAATGCTCTAACCAAACAGTATGGATAATGCCTGATGGCTTTAACCATAGGGTACCCTTAAAAATGCGAGTAAATTCCAAACCAGAGCTAAGGAAATTCCTTGGCAGTTAGCTGGTTAAACATTACATGTATGTAGTGTACTCATGAGAATTACATCTCAAACAGAAGAAATAAACTTGTTCAAGTACCGTATATATTCTTCATCTAATGCAATCAAAGCATGTATTGTGGTATCTGTTGGTTTGTTTAAGTGAGCATATAATTCAAAACATTAACTAGATATCAGTGACATCCTTTACACAGACTTACTAGCATTGATCATTATCATATTCAATTCCATATGAACAGCAGTCAATAGTAAAAAAAAATTAATTACATTGAAAATGTCAACTAATCCTGCCCCAATATTAAAAAAATTAAAATTTCAGACTGTTTGAATATTATAGGCCAACTCTTTCAGTCTGATGCATTGGGAGGTTTGGGCAAGAAAATTTAGCAATCAATAATTAGACTATGCTGCCAATGTGCAATAGACAATAGAAAAGGAAGTTATTCCCATACAAACACCCTGGAATTACTTTCTTGATTAGGCTAAAATGTAGTGAGTTCATACAGAATATACTTGGAAGGGACAGCAAAAGGTTCCCTTACCCTTTTTCTCACTTAATCAGAATACCTAAGTAAAAAGTTGCATTTTTGCAGATAACTAAGAAAATGAGAATCCCAGAATGCCCAAACAGAACATCAAATTTTTATCTAATAACAAAAACCCAATTCTCGTAACCTCCGTCCAACCAAGACAGAACAGCAAAACAAGGAAATTAGAACTATACAGATTATGAATTAAAAATGGAAAATCATATGAACAACACAAAAATTATGCAGAAAAACAAGATGAGAGAAAAACGAACAAGATTAAAACAGATCAAAAAAGGGGATAAGCAGCAGCCTTACCTCATGAAAGCTGCAAACTGATTTTCTCTCGATGCCACCTTTGGCCATCGACCACTTAATATCATCAGACACATTGGGCACAATAACCCCACCAGACAAAACAAGATCCTTGGTATGATGTTCATCAAGCTGAACCAACCTTGACCCAGGTGTCCCTTTGCAATACAACAGCCTTATGTCCGAAGTGACATCAAAGCCACGACCCAGAGCTTGAATTGAGCTGCTAAGTGTAGTTGTCAAAGCATCTAGGTTAGAAGATGAGCTCAAGCAGCTGCCACCACTTCTTGTTCTTGGGTTTTCCATAGACAAACAAAATGAGAGAAGAAAAAAAAATCTTTCTTTTATTACTTCACAGGAACTCAAAATCCCACACCCAAAAATGAAATCCTTTTAATTCATTTTAAGTTTCTGTTTCATGTTGTTGCTTATTGAAAACGAAATATACTAGGTAAAAAGGGGGCTTGAAGTATTGGGGAGTTTTTTTGTTTTGGAAGAGTTGGTGAGCTTTTTTTGTTAATGTTGTAGTTTCGTTCTAAGGGGAGAAGGGTGATGTTGTTGACTACGACAAATAATAATCGCGAAAAACGCGTTATTTTTGTGTTGTGTGTCTGAACGAAAAAGGATTCTCAGTTGACTGGTCTCCCAATTAATACTACATCTTTTTAATTTTTATTCCCAAATATCCTAAATATCTTACATTTTTTTTTCTTCTCATCTGAATGTTAAAATAAGGGCTAGTGGAAATATTGGATTTAGGGTTCAAAATTTTAATTTTGTTTTTGGTAAAATCAACATTTTAATTTGGTTGTTCCCAACCGAACAGCCCAGTGGTTAAGAGTGTTTAAGCCTCCAATAAGAAGTATCGTTTTCAAATCCTGGAATGGGCGAGGTGGGTTTAGGGATGTGAGAAAACTACCTCTATTTGTGTAACCTATCATTTAATTTCATGTTCACATGTAGAAAAAAAAATAATTTGGTCGAGTCAAGATTTGATATTTTGATTTTCGTTTAAATAAGGATACGATGGAAAATAAAATCTATTTTTCGATATCACCTCTCGATTTCTCTGTGATTTATAATCATGTTCGATACTTATTAAGTCGAAATTGAAAGATTAAACACTAAATCGAGCATTTTCATAAAGGTAATTAGGACTCAGGTCTTTATTTGAACAATTAACCTTTTTTTTACTACTTTCTCCCTGAAGATTTCTTTAATCTTGATTCGGTATGTGTTTTTAGGCCAATTGCTCAATTCAGGGAAAACCATTTCAATTTAGGACTAATTTAGGGTTAGAACCTTTAATTAGTTTGGTTGATTAGAGGCAAAGTATTTCAAAATCGTTTCAATTCGGCATAATTTGTAAAATATGGCATAACCTTGTGCCCCAAATTCTAACTAATCCACGGAAAAGGTTGTGTATCTATTTGACAAATTGTCTTAAATTGAACCGATTTTGGAACATATTATCATAGTCAACCAAATTAAAAAGTTATATTCCAAATTAAACATAGTTTGAAACGATTTGCTCTTAGTTAAACAATTTGCTTGGTTTTTATTAAACAAAGGTCTTGAATTTGAGTATTTGTGAATGGCATACTTTATAATAGATTTATCTAACTGAGACAAAATTAATTGTAAACCGTTAAAATGAAATATTAGATACATTTATTTTTGCAAAAAAAAAAAGTGTATATAAAAATAAATAAAGAGTACTTAAATCTTTCCAAAGTCTACGACCCTGTTTTGTTAGATAGGATCTACTATTTCTAAATATGCTTTTTTGACTTCTTGTTATATTTATACAGTCAACTATTCTACTATATATCTTCATTGGCCAAATAATCCTCTTTTAGTGAATCTATCTTTGACAAGCAAAGTTCTATTTTTTGTTTAGTGGTTGATAGAAACAAAATTGGATTCAATTAATCACACACATATATATATGATATTATATATAAGTATTTGATAAGAAGGGACTAATTAGCAATTATATATGCTTAAATGTTTTAGATAATTATTATACTATACAAATTTTCTTAAATTATAAAAATCAAACCCTTTTATAAATAAATTGGTTAAAACTTGTAAAAATAAGAAATCAGGAATGTGATTGAAGAACAATTTTTTTCCTTTTTGAGTGAAATTAAAGTAATAATAGTAGATTAGAAAAGCAAGCACTTGAACTTAATATAGTAAAGCTCATCAACTTGGACCATTCAAATTCAATCTGAAATTTTCTAATTTTATTAGGTTAAAGAAGCATTTGCCTTTCAGCTATGGGGATTTGGGGGATGAATGGCTGCTGCATTCGGTTTTTTTCCCCCTTTCAAAGCCAGAAGAAGCCCAAAACTGAAAAAAAAAAAAAAAAAAGCATATGAAAAAGAAAAATAAGAAACATCAAACATGCATGTATCTTAGGATAGAGACCATTCCTTTCTTTGTGGCCGAAAAAGGTATATCTTAGGCTAGAGACCCAATCTACACTCCTTGGGCCTTGCTCATCCATTTTGGGTCAAGACCAAAGGTTCAAAAACGAAATCAAAAGAAACAAGGAAAGTGATGGGTTTCGATCCAATATGTAACTTTTTTTTTTCTCAGGCCGGATGTGGTGGGGGAAGGGGTGTGTCTTTACTTTTGTTTTCTAATTTCTGGCCCAAAAAGAATAAAAATTTGCTTTACCCTAATTCTAATTCTAATTAATCAATTTTCTATAGGTCAAGCCATAATTCATTATTGTGATACCATTGAATAGTGTAATGATGATAGATATAGCCTATTGAGAGGTTGGTTAGATCAAGTGGTTCGACACTTGTTTATAATTTAAATAAAATCTCAAATTTGAGTTTTGTGAATGAAAAGAATTATAAGCTTTAGTTATTTAATGAATCGACCCAATTTGAATTAAATTAATTATAAAATATTTTAAAAGAGATACGAATACATGTGATTTATAAAAAGTAAAAACATTAAAAGAAAAAGGCTAATTACACCCATTCCATCTTGCATGTGCTTTCAAGGTTGGCTAATGTGGTTTCAAGTTTCTCTTTTCAAGATAAAAGCATAATTGGTATTTATACTTCATGACTACACGTTTAGCATGACAATTGACCAGCTAGTACTATTTTTTTCAATCTTGAATTTTGTTTATCAATGTTTGGTAATTTTCCTTTCCATCATTATTTATTTAAAGCCATGGCTAATAGACATCTGACCCTTTAAGTTACAAATTTAGACAAATAAGAAGTGCAAAATGTCACACCCCCGAAATGATGAGAAAGTGGAATATCACCTTATATAATAGCGTCTAAATCGGTCCAAAGTAGCTTGAAAATTTCATTTCTATTATATTGTATTTGTATGCACATTAATAAAAGTTGCTTGCATTAACTTATTATTATATAAGATCCTTTTTTACGTGCGCACCAATTTCCACTGAGCGCCAAAGTCTCCAACCATTCCAAATTTTGGTGACAATTTTCTCATTATTATGTGATTATGTCTCACATTATTTGCTCCAAAGCATCCATTAAAACATTGACCTCCAAGAAGGTGCGTGCTTGATTCCAGGAATTCTAAATCTAATAGGTGAACATATATTATATTATATATATCATAAAAATCATCAATTCCTTCACCATTTTCTTTCAAATTAATACTCCATATAGATTATACTTGATATCTTAGCCAAAAGGCCAAAAAAGGGTTTTTGTTCAATCAATTTCTTAAACCTTATCATGTCATGCATCAATTTCTGATCTCACACATGTATCATGTCATGTATCTCATGTTTGGTAAAAATCCTTAGCTCACCCCACCAAAATATATGATATATATGGAAGATTGACTTTAAAAATGCACGTGGCGCAGTCTTCAAACAAAACAAAACTTCATGCTTTTCTGTTTCTCATGTTTGCCTTTTCTTTTTTCAGTTAATTAAGGTTAATAGGAAGTTGAACATGTTTATGGAAATTAAAAATCAAACGCTTCATTAAAAGACTATACACCTTTTTTTACCTAAAAAAAATAAAAACTATACATGTACACTTTTGTCCTAATTTTTTCCGCCAAACACTTTTTTTTTTTTGGATAAATGTGTATTCATCCGTAGGGATGAAAGTGGGTAGTACATAATAGGGTACCCGACACTATCCGACCCGATTAAGTAGGATTAGGGTAGGATACGGGTAGTGATTTTAGTACCCGTGATGGGTTCGGGTAGGGTATGGGTAGTCACCTTAGGGTACCCACTATTCGAAATCGGTTACTAATTAATTATTTTAATATTAAATTTTTATTTATATATTATATTTTTACTTAAAAATTACTCCTAATTAATCTAATTAAAATTTGTTTATTGTTAAAAATATAATTTTTAACTTTGTTTTACAATTATACAAGTTAATTTTAATTAATTCATTTAATTTTAATCTATTTATTATTATTTAATTATAAAGTAAAAAAAATATTCAGGTTCTTTATCGGGTTAGGGTAGTTAACAGGTAGTTGATATTTTATACGGGTAGGGTACATGTAGTGATTTTAAAAAATAACCGGGTAGTTATAGGGTTCGGGTATCCTAGAAAATAATAGAGTTAGGGTACGGGTACCTCAAAATTCGCGGATATCCTACCCGATTGCATCCCTATTCATTGAGAGTAACAGGAAAAAAAAACTGCTACAAAAAGGTTACAAAAGAATTTAGCTGCTAGAAGCAACTACTAAAGTAAACAACAAATTACTAATCTAAACTCAAGCTCCAGCTATTACAAAGGGAAATTTACATGATCAACTATTGAAATCAACATCATTACCAGGAACTTGTAAACCAATAAAATCGGAGCTTTCCTCTACTCAAGTAATAATATATATATATATATATATATATATATATATATGTATATATATTATATATATATACTAAATATTATTTGAAACACCCAATGAAATTACTAAAGACTTCAAATCAGGATTGATGAGGAGCCATCGTTTTGTCTTTTTTTGTCTTTTCACACTTGGTAAATTATAGAAAAATCCAAACTAGATTTTTATCTTTCCTTTACCTATTTGGTCATTTTGGTAATTGCAAGTCCTTTGGAACCGTTTTGGGAAGTCATTAGTGTAGACGTATTTATTGTTGGGAGAATTCTTCTTTAGTGTATTGAAAAACTAAATAATCCATGATTGGTGATATAGAGAAAATTAATCCTTCATCTATACTAACTATTTTTTTAATTAAATAGAACCTTGCATTAACTATATAAAGAAGTGGAATTAATAGTTACTTAGTTCAAGTTCATTTAGAATGGCTTAAGACATGCAATTATTTTCTCCAATTGGCATAGACTTTAATTTTTGTGATACTAGATAAAAAATAGGTTAATCATTTAGGTATTGTATGTTTTTAAACAATAGACATTATATAAGCAAGCTTTACAATTTAGATGATATAATATGTTTCAAGCAAATCCAGTTTTTCATTTATAGATTAAAAGTTGCTATTTAGAAATATAATAAATTTTAGATCATGTTGTAACTTTGAAATATTTTTTCAACATCGAGCGATTGCATTCAATAGAAGTAATTCTTAAACAATCCAAATTTTTTAACGTTCGACGCGCCAACGCGAACCGTACCACTTGTATATACTATATATTATTTTTAGTGACTATGGAAATTACTTAAAGGCCAAATTGAGGATTAATGTGGTGCCTCCTTTTGACTTTTTTTGGTCTTTTCGCACTTTTCGGGTGACTAAAAAGGCCCTCGATGAATTTCCTCCCTTACTTTTTCTGCTGCCCTTTTTTGTAATTTACAATTTTTATATTTATGATTCAATGTGTTTTAATTACATATTAATTGTGTGTAGATATTAGGATATACCGGTTCAACTCCTCTACCGGAATTCCAAAGGATTGGTGCTATAAATTTATGTGGAATAATGGTTGATTCATGGGTAAATTATTGACATTCCAGTTCTGTTTTCCTTTCGTTTTCATTTCTATTTGGGCGGGTTTCTTCTTCCCTAACATTTCTCTGTATTGGTTTCACATGGACTCCGTTCTGTTTCCTAAAATTTCCAGGTGGACGTTGATAAGATCCTTCCATTTAATTTAGTAACGCCTTAGGATGGCATAACCTAAACTGGAGAGCTTTCACTTCTCACCGCAAAATTTTGAGGTCAATCTGGATTTATGTGTTGATTATATTATATGATACTTAAATTTAACATTTTCTTATTCCTCTTTTATTTTACAAAAAGTTTTTTTTGTATTTATCATTCGACTTCCTTTTTATTGATGTTTCTATTAGTTGCTTATATTTAGTATATTTCCACATTTCCAAAAGCACGGTTAGCCAATGCAAAGTACAATCATTTTGTGATGCATTGTGTAAATTACATATACTCCTGCAAATGCTCTCAACTAATTCAATTTTCCTACGACAACTATACATGCTCATTGACTACAAAAATTAGGCCTTCCTCATGCAGAAGCCAAATTCTTCCACCTACCCGAGTCTACTAATTTAACAATTGCAATTAAGATTAAACAATGACTGCATCGTACTCTGTTTTTTTAGATAATCAACATAC
Organism: Corchorus olitorius; assembly: GCA_001974825.2. Lineage (NCBI taxonomy): Eukaryota > Viridiplantae > Streptophyta > Magnoliopsida > Malvales > Malvaceae > Corchorus > Corchorus olitorius. Next base: position 35,106 of record AWUE01018073.1, read on the forward strand.
ATTTCAAACAACAATTAATATTAGCTTTATTTTGATGAATTATCTAGAGATGGAAGAGTAGAATATTAGCTTTATTTTGATGAATTACCTAGAGATGAAGTAGAATTTAGGTAATGCTCTTTTAGCCCTAACAAGAAGATGACTGCAGTGCAAGCGCAGGCTGCCCTGCTTGTTAAATTTTAAATATTATTTGAAACACCCAATGAAATTATTAAAGGCTCCAAATCAGGATTGATGAGGAGCCAACATTTTGTCCTTTTTTGTCTTTTCACACTTGGTAAATTATAGAAAAGTCCAAACTAGATTTTTATCTTTCCTTTACCTATTTGGTCATTTTGGTAATTGCAAGTCCTTTGGAACCGTTTTGGGAAGTTATTAGTGTAGACGTATTTATTGTTGGGAGAATTCCTCTTTAATGTATTGAAAAGCTAAATAATCCATTATTGGTGATATAGAGAAAATTAATCCTTCATCTATACTAACTATTTTTTTAATTAAATAGAACTTTGCATTAACTATATAAAGAAGTGGAACTAATAGTTACTTAGTTCAAGTTCATTTAGAATGGCTTAAGATATACAATTATTTTCTCCAATTGGCATAGACTTTAATTTTTGTGATACTAGATAAAAAATAGGTTAATCATTTAGTATTGTATGTTTTTAAACAGTAGACATTATATAAGCAAGTTTTACAATTTAGATGATATAATATGTTTCAAGCAAATCCAGGTTTCCATTTATATAGATTAATAGTTGCTATTTAGAAATATAATAAATTTTAGATCATGTTGTAGCTTTGAAACATTTTTTCAACATCGAGCGATTGCATTCAATAGAAGTAATTCTTAAACAATTCAAATTTGTTAACGTTCGACGCGCCAGCGCAAATCGAACCATTTGTTGTGGTGATAAACTCAACAAATTACGATGCCAAAGCTTTCTCCTATTAGTCTTCAAATTTTTTTCTTTCCATTAAATTGCTTAACGACTAATATTGTTCCCCCAATATGTTTTACGTGGTGAGATACTGAGGTTGACTCTTACTAGTACTACCATAAACCCCTACCCTATAGTTTGACATAATTTTTTCTTCTTAATAATTTTGGGAGATTTCAATTTTAGAATTCCTAATTTTTTTTTATTTACAAAGAGAAAGGATATGATCACCACCAACATATATAGGAACATAAAGTTGAAATTTTGAAACATGTTTTTTTTTTTTCTCTTCTTGTGTTACAAGTTGAACAATATATAATGTGTCACAAAGTCTCAAAAAGATAAAAAGAAATGGCATGAGCCAAGTGCAATAATATTGTTCTTTCATGGGATTCTAGTATTAATCAAGTTGGCTTTAAATGGGCAATGTGTTTTCCATTTAAAGGATCTGTCGATGAGTCATTGGTCCTAGTTATTTTATTCTTAAAAAATGGTCAACTTGATTTTGTAAAACCCTGCTCCTGGAATTAGTATATATATACACGTAACTAGCTAGCATGCAAATGCCATATCAGACACAATAAAACATTGTTTTGAGTGAAAAAAAAATGTCTATATCAAAAAAGCTGTTAAGTATTGTGGTTGTTTTAATTCTTCTTTTGTTAGTAAGCCTTGAAGCTCAAGTCATACAAGCTCTCAATAAAAATGCAGTTAAAGTACTTGACCAGAATGATGGTAATATTTGTAGAGATAGATTTAGATTTTCATAAATATCAGTTGACATGACATTAGATTTTTATATCTGGGATTCTATCTTATAGGGGTCTTATTTAATATTTATGTTAGAAAATTAGTGAATGTCTTTTACTCTTTTTTCTTTTTAAATTAAGGGTATTCTCAGGTCATAATCATATTGACTGGTCGAGACGGAGACTAATCCCTTTCGGACTAGCGAGTGTCCATTATAACGCTTGCTAGTTTACTCTTTCTTCTCATAATTATGAACGTCAGTTCATAATATTACTATTTATATTACTATTTATCTTTGACTATATTATGTTATAGAGGATGCAATCAATAGTGTTGCTCAGGCATTGAGATTGAATTGGGAAAGTGATGAGGATCGATTCTCAAGCAGGAGTTGTAATTCCTCAAAGATTGTGCTCTGCGATTGCAATTTCAATCACCATACCCTTTGTCGAGTCACAACAATGTATGAATAATCATCAATCTCTTCATTTTCACTATACATATAAAAATGTTTTTTTTCTGAAATTAAATAAGCAGAGTTCTAACACTTACTTAAAATTGGCAGTGATTTTTCTGACATGCATTTAAGGGGTGAAATTCCTGCTGCCATAGGAAACTTGACTGCCCTCGTCACCCTGTACGTATAAATAGAGATATATTATGATAAAATTCATGTTCCTGTTCTTAATCAATATATGTTAATTTGTTGGTGCATTTTCAGTGACTTGCATTCAAACAGGATCCGTGGAAACATTCCTGACTCATTAAGATATCTGAATCAACTTAAATACCTGTATGTTCCAATTCTCATCATTTACATGAAATTTTGGTATATGGTATTTTTCTATATATTATATTATAGTATAATTTTTGTATGAAAGGGATCTATCTTCAAATGATCTAGAAGGGAGTATTCCAGACTTCTTCGGCGAAATGAACTCATTAACTTTTCTGTAAGTTCCAGAATCCTTGGACATATATATGCAATTCAACTTCAAGAGTTCAAGTCCTTTTTAGTTTCTTGAACTTGTTAATTTATGTTTTTGAAACTTGACAATTTCTTTACCATAAACAATTCACTGTGTCATGCTACTTTTGTTCATAGTATGCTAGGACAAAACTGGCTCAAGGACTTAATACCACCAAAACTGGGCCACTCATCATCTCTTAAAACTCTGTAAGATCAAAACCCCACTTTTGTTCCCCTTAACACAAAACACATTTTTAAGGTATATTGTTTTTTTTTTGTTTGGTTGCATATATGCAGGGACTTAGCAGAGAATCAACTAATTGGACCAATTCCTGACACTTTGGGAAACATTTCAAGCCTTGAGTTCCTGTAAGTTGTCTTTTGTCTCTTTTTGGAATTTGGACTGCTCATTTGTTTTGATTTTGAATACACTAATCATTGCAACTATTCTATGTTTCTTCAACTCGATTATTTCCTCAGGCGTTTATCTGATAACCAGTTAACTGGGAAAATTCCTGAATCACTTGGAAACTTACAGAATATCTATCGCATGTAATAATGTTTCCCTTTTCTTTCTTTTCTTCATTCCTGAGGGTATCAATAGAAAATCACTTCCTTGGATTTGACTATTATTGCAGGGTGCTGGCAAATAATAAATTCCAAGGAGAGTTGCCTCAGAGTTTTGCAAAACTTACAAGCTTAAGTATCTTGTATGGAAAAAAAAGCTCCCTCTTCTTATGTTATTGATCTTCATTCAAACTATATATGTTTTGATTCTTGGTTGTTTCTTTTTCCCAGCAATGTTAGGGGAAATGGATTGATTGGTCCAATACCAACATACATAGGAAACTGGAGCCAGTTACAAGTTCTGTAAGAACCCTCTTTCAAATTTTTGCATATTTTATGCTGAAAAAACTGAATGTTCTGGATTCTCTTTACTATTAGAACATTTTGGATTTTAACAGGATACTTCAAGGGAACCATTTTGAAGGACCTGTTCCTAGTACAATGTCTTCCCTGGAGAATGTCAACGAGATGTAATTAATTCCTCATTTCCAGATTGCTGTTTAATGTATTGAACTAATATAAAATTGTTTCTTACCTATGATATCCTGATTGGTGTTAAATGTGACTCAGGCGAATTTCTGACTTGTTTGGAAAAAATGGAGAACTTTTCCCATTTCCAGATATTTCAAACATGAAAAAGCTTGACACTTTGTGAGTGCTATTTCTGAAAGATTTTCATCAAGCTTTTTATATGGAAAAAAGGTTCTTCATCATGTTAATTTGAGCTTAATTCTGATCCTTAGGATTCTCAGAAACTGTTCAATCAATGATTCAATCCCATCATATCTTGGTAGTTTCCAGTCCCTGGTCCATCTGTAAGTCACTTTCTCAATAACATCCTATATATTGATAAACAAGTGAAATTGATTCTCTTCATTTTTCTGACACCTGATTATAATCTTTGGTTATTCTGATAATTTGTCTCCTTTTTTTCATCTTATTTTGATGAAGGGACTTGAGCTACAACAAATTGACTGGTGAAGTCCCAGAGTTCTCTGAGCATGGAAACTTAACAAATATGTAAGATTTTGATTTGTACTAAAAGCGATATTATTTGTGTGTTTATAATTTTTTTTACCCTTTTATCAGATTTCTTCGAGCAAATAAACTGACAGGGGCAATTCCTACATGGTTTGCAAACAAAACTGAAGCAAATCTGTAAGTCCAATACTTTAACCAATGCAGATAATTTTGGCAGATATAGTTTTCTCCTTTTAAATAAAGAAAAACCAAGTGTAATTCTTCCAGCTGCATGAATATGGTTGGCTTTAAGTTGTTGAGAGCGATTTTGATTGTGATATTAATGTGCAGGGATTTCTCTGAAAACAATTTCACATATGCATCTATTGTAGATTACAGATCCAGAAATGTGTAAGGCAACTATAAATTCTAGAAAAAGTTTAATACCCTTTTCTTTATATAATTAGTGTTTTTTCTTACATGAATAAATTTTCAGGAATTCATTTGCTTGCTGCTCTCCATCAGCAGAGTTGTATGTTCTATTTTCAGTGCTTCTTTATTCTTTTCTCTAACTCTTTTTGTTTGGACATTTTCTCTGCAAGAGGCTATGTATTCTATTTCTAACCCCTTTTTCCATATTTAAAGGGATAGTGCATGGCAAAAGAATGATTTCTCCTGTGATGAAGAGCAACAAGAAAGTAAGTAGCCTTGTTGTATTGATAATATCTTTCTTTCTATTTTTAACTTGCTAGTTAGCTTGTCCTGTTTTAAAATTACCCATTATGTTTGTCTTAGCTGTTTTAGTGTCATTTTGAACTCACTACACCTTAATCCAGTTACAAAGCACTCACTAACTTACCCAACCCTTGATATTGAGATTGAACTTGGAAGTTCCAACCCTACATGTTACAATTAGTAGACCTTCTTGGAGAGCAAGGTACCATAAGACACTTTCAGTAGCTTAACAAGTCATTTTTATATCTGTCATGATAAGTTTCAGAACATTTTTACAGTTAAGAATAACAAAATTTTGGTTTAATGCAGATGATCAGCTGTATATAAATTGTGGAGGTGACAAGGTAACAGCAGGCAGTGTTGTGTTTGAACGCGATATGCAACCAGAAGGATCTTCAACATTCTATATTAGTGATGACAAGAAATGGGGGTACAGCAGCTTTGGAGTTTATGACCCAAAGCAAAGTCTATCCCTGAAATATGCACAGTCAATTCAATCCCATGATGATTTTGGATTTGAAAATAAGGAGACATTATTGTATAAGACAGCTCGTGTCGCTCCCATATCTTTGAAGTATTTTGGATTCTGTATGAAGAATGGCTTTTATACAGTAAAACTTGATTTTGCTGAAATAACATTTAAAGAAGAAGCTGAACATAAGAGCAGGGGGAATCGCCTTTTCGATGTCTTAATTCAGGTATTATTTTTAACATAAATTAGTCTAGAAGAACTCCTCTTATGATAGCTATACATAAGTGTATTTATTTATCATAGCTGATTCTTATTGCAGGATAGAAAAGTCTTGTCTGATTTTAATATCAAAGATCTTGCTGGAGGTCTAAACAAGAACATTTCACAGACATTTCAAGCTGAAGTCAAAGAAAACAGCCTTGAAATTCACTTATATTGGGCCGGAAAAGGCTCAAAACGCGGTTCCTATGAGCTTTATGGTCCTCTTGTTTCAGCTATATCAGTAGAGCCTGGTATGCCCCCTCCCAACAAACCTGTTCATGGTATCTGGTCTGGTTTTTCTTTTATTTCTCCCATTAATTTGTAACAATAACCAACTTTATGTTTCAATGCATATGCAGTTCTTAAACCTGTAAAGCCTCCCAAAAAACTCTCTCCTTTTATCATTGCTGGGATTTCAGGATCCATTGTTCTATTCTTGATTCTGGTTTTTATTTTCCTCTGGAAAAAGGGTTACTTTCGTGGCAAGGAATCAAAAGTTGAAGGTAAAGACTATATAATTTGTTTACTAATTCACTACCTTTTGCTGGAATGTTTTCATTTGTGTTTCCAACACCTTGACAGTACAAAGAGATCTTATGTCAATGCCTGGTGGAGGACTTTTCACTTACCGGCAACTAAAAGTTGCCACACAAAATTTTAACAATGAAAACAAGATAGGTGAAGGAGGCTTCGGAGCTGTCTTCAAGGTATAATCCCCTTTTTCATTCTGCCTATTATGATCATTCAATTTTAAGCTGTCAGCATTGTTTTTGATGAGAAAATCTGGTTTTTTTGGCATAAATGCAGGGGGTTCTTCCCAATGGGACACCGGTAGCTGTAAAACAGCTTTCTGCAAAATCAAAGCAAGGGAGTTGCGAATTTGTCAATGAAGTGGGCGTTATATCAGCTCTGCAACACCCACATTTAGTAAAACTACTAGGGTGTTGTATAGATGAAAACCAGTTGCTTCTAGTCTATGAGTACATGGAAAATAATTCCCTTGCACATGCATTATTTGGTAAGTTTCCATGATCATATGCTTAAGAATTATTTCAAGCACTTATATTTGAAGTTTTCAGCATTCTCATTGTATATTATGTAACCAAGCAGGTCCTGAAGAACTCAGAGTGCAACTTACTTGGATGATAAGATCCAAAATTTGCCGCGGGATGGCTAAAGGATTGGCATTTCTCCATGAAGAATCCAAACTAAAAATTATTCACAGGGACATCAAGACAACTAACATTCTACTTGATAAGGATTTCACTGCAAAAATATCTGATTTCGGATTTGCCAAGCTACATGAAGGGGAGAAGACTCATGTCATTACTAAGATAGCTGGAACCACATAACGAAAAAAACCAGTTTAATATCAACTGTTATTCCTTATGAAAATTGATTTACATGATTGATATCCACCAAAACATTTTAACAATAGTATAATTTTTGTTCTTACAGTGAATACATGGCGCCTGAGTACGCCATGCGAGGTCATCTGACTAGTAAAGCAGATGTTTACAGCTTTGGAGTAGTCTTGCTTGAGATTGTGAGTGGACAGAATAGTGCCAGTTACAGACCAAATGATGAGAGTGTTTATCTCCTAGATTTGGTAAGTTCCATTTATAACTTCTAGGTCAAGTCACATTCCTGAATCTTATCTGTTTGTCTTGAAACTGAACTTAACAACCTGTTGTTAACTCTGCAGGCTTATGTCTTGCAAGAGAAGGGGGATCTTTTAGCTCTGGTTGATCCAATTCTGGGATCTGACTACTCCGGGAAAGAAGCAAAACTGATTCTAGAACTAGCAATGCTTTGCACTAACCCATCTCCAACACTTAGGCCAAGTATGTCTGAGGTGGTGAAAATTCTAAAGGGAAAAAGCCGGCTTAATTATACTCCATCTCATGCCCCATATTCAGCAGATGGTTTTGCAAGGGCCAAGGCCATGGCTAGCCGTTCATTTTCCAACTATTCCAGGAGCATGTCCAGGGAAGAGCCACTTAACTCTGCAAGTTATGAATTCAGCATTAAGGAGGAAGAAGTGCAAATCTCTGCTGATTACACCCCAGAGATCACTGATGAAACTGGAAGATCACCACTTAATAACGTTTAAATTGGCGCGAAGTTGCTTGGACCTGTCAGTTCAAGTCTCACACACTTGAATTTGTTATATATAGGTTTTTTCTTTTTTCTTTTTTTTTTTTGGTCTTAAAACACCTCAGTATACCCTTTCAAAATATGTAGCATAACCCTAATAAGGTTTTGCATGTTAAAAAGAATTAGTCTCTGTGGATCTAGGAATGGTAATAATCATTTCCAAGTTAATGAATTTTGTTACTTAAGCTATTGTGCTGATAAGTCGGTTCTGCTTCTCAAGTGGACTGCAACTCACTTGAAGTTACTCTTTCCATCTGTGGTCTAACATTTTACTGTACCACATCAACATTTCTGTTCCTTGTATGCATTACAAAATTTGCTTGAAACATGTTCCATGGACTGAATTTAAAATTGTTCTGTTATAGATCATAGGCAGATGTAGAAGATGACTCTATAAGCATGGAATCTGATGAACGAATGAGGGAGAGAGACTCTGGTGAACGAATGAGTGAGTGAGGTTCGCTTCTCTGGAGATCGAAATTCATGAAGGACTTATATCCCATTTGATCACCATAATTGCTTGGATCCCTTGTTATTTCATAGACAGCAGTATGACCTTCAAGCATGCTCACTACTGCAGACATTGTAGGCCTAAGTGCCGGTGATGGATTTGTGCATAACAAAGCTACCTTTATGATTGTCATTGCTTCTTCTTTGTTGAAGTTTGTACCCAACGTTTTATCCACTAGCTCCATAAGATTCCCTTTTTGTTGTAGAACAAGAGCCTGAAAACATAGAAAAGGGGAGAAGGATGAGAAAATGGAGAAGAAAATATTTATATATATATAAAAAAAAAAAACAGAAAAGATGGCCTACAGATTTTACTTTAGTTCCAAGCAATGAATTAAGAAATTTCTTACCCAGTCCAGAAGGCATACAAAATTTTCATTAGGTCGGTATTTCATGTTGTTCTTTCCAGCGACAATCTCCAGTGCAACTACCCCGAAACTGTAAACATCTGCCTTATAAGTCAAGTAACCCCATAATGCATATTCTGGTGCCATGTATCCTCTGCAGAGATAATTTGATCATATTATGTGAGCATAATATTCAGATGATTTGTACTTTTTATGCTCATAAAATTTGGTTAAACTGGTTTTTCATGGAAATTATAGTTACTGCTACCAAATACTTGAGCAAAATGTTGTCTGCAGAGATATTGAAAGTTATGTTAATGGGAAAGCAATTACTGATATAATGGGAAAAGAAGGCTCACATAGTTCCAGCAACTCTAGTGCTGATGTGGGTGTTTTCCTCTTCATCAAGTTTGGCTAGACCAAAGTCAGAGATTTTAGGATTAATGTCCTTATCAAGTAATACATTTGTAGTTTTGATGTCCCTGTGGACCATTTTCAGGGGAGATTCCTCATGCAGGAAAGCCAGACCTTTTGCAATACCGATACAAATCCTCAGCCTTGTTGGCCAGTCCAGATTCAGTTGGACTTCTTTCTCACCTGAAATTAACATAAAATAAACAATCAAGTGATGGATTCCTTTCTTCGTCCGATAACAATAGGCCAAAAGGTGAAGAGCAGACTTTCAGCTTACCAAACAAAGCATCTGCAAGGTTATTGTTTTCCATGTATTCATATACCAGCAATAGTTGATTTCCTTCAGCACAACAACCATATAACTTAACAACATTTGGGTGTTGTAGACCAGAAATCATGCCTATTTCATTCACAAATTCGCGATGCCCTTGCTTTGATCTTGAAGACAGCTGCTTGACTGCAATTAGGGTTCCATCCAATAATACACCCTGCATTCAAATAAAAAGTGAATTTTCGCATTTCTACTTGTCAAGCAAGCTTTATCTTTATTTTCCTGGATAATAAGGAGGACAGAATAGCGAGTAAGTAGACTGAGTATTGGAAAATAGAAAAGATTTTAAATTTTATGTCACCTTGTAGACAATTCCGAAACCACCTTCCCCTAGTTTATTTGCTGCATCAAAGTTGTTTGTGGCTGCTTTGATTTGTCTTAAGGTAAATATACCGGTTTTCAGATCTAATCCTCTAAGTGCTGTTCAAGGAACAAGGTCAATATTTACTTAACTTATGCTCCATGAAGAATGAACTTGATATAGTTGATATACATTACCTTCTTCCCTTGATATTCTGTCCCACAACAAACCTTTCCACCAAAGAGCACCCAAAATCATGAAAACTAGGACCAAAAACAAAACTACAGCTCCAACCACAATGAGTATCTTCTTTTGCCTATCATTTGGAGGATTAAACTCTACACAAAAGAAAAGGCAGATTCAAGTTACTTTATTATATGATAGTTCAAAGAGGCATACATAACTAAAACACATATTTTCTGGTATAGAAAGCAATCAATAAAATGAATCTAGTCTTAGCCTTGCTTTCAATTTTATAAAATGACTAATTATGCATTAGGGACACCATAGCAAGAAAATGAAGGCCTTCATCAAAAGTGTCTAATTTACCGGATTTCACTGATATAGCTGATATCAGAGGGCCATATGTTCCCCTCTTTGGGGCAGCTGTTGTCCCCTTTCCGGCCCAATGAAAGCGAATCTCCAAAGTCTTATCCCTTACTGTAACTGCTTTAAATTCATGAAAATATTCCTTGTCAACTCCTTTTGCTTTACTTTCAATGTCAAAATCCTTCAACCTGCGATTTCCCTGCAACAATCTGATTTGATCAAATCATTGTTGCAGCATATGGAGGAGCATGTACAATTACAAATATGACTTAATACCTGTATATAAACATCAAATATCCGCTTTCCAAGACTGTAGAAAGAACTATTGTCTCTGATTACTATTTCTGCAAAGTGAAGTTTCACAGTATAGTTTCCATTTCCTAAGCAGCGAATGTAATAAGTGAGTGAAAGGGCAGAGAGGCGTGCTGTTGTGTATAACTCAGAGTCATTCATCCTGAGCACAGACACATTATGTGCTACATAGTCATTTGAAGTAATGTCAGTATCCCAGAAATGTCCTGTGCTGCTAACTTCCCAATTGTTGTTTGTGGGAACATATTTCGCTTCACCCCCTTGGTCATTATCCGCTTCATAATCAATGCCTCTTACAGTAACTTTTCCCCCACCACAATTTATATACAAAGAATACCGATCTACAAAGAAACATAAGAGACTTGGGGTAATCAGCTGGTTATAACAAACACCCTAGAACCCAAAATGGAGAAGAATATCAAAATAGCTAGGATTTAGAAATGTGAATTACCTTTTGAACATGGATGGTTCCCTAGACACTCACTGAGTTGTCTGTATCAAGGGAGAATAAGTAAAGGAATCAATTTATGCTAAGTAGCATGGAAGTTTAAATGAAGAAAATATATAAAAACAAGAGAAAACAAAGGAAGAGCTAGTTCTTCATTGAAAGTTTAGTAAGATTTAGCTTACAAATTCTTTCCTGCAGATGAGCTTTTGAACAAGTTTCTGATACAACAACAAAAATTTACTTGTTTATATTACAAAGTCGAACCAAAAAGATAGGCATACTTGAAACTTCAAGGAAGCATTTGGAAAAAAAAAAAAATCTCTCTTACAATGTTTCCCGACAAACTGGTGGTACAGAGTCCTCAGAGAAGTTATTGTAAGAAAGATCTGCCTGACTGCAACACGAACATTTTGACATCATTCTAAGAGCATGCATGGAGCGTATTGTTTTGACAGGATAGTAAGTGAATCTATGAGATCTTGACAGCGAAACTAAAACAATATTTAATTCTTATTTAACTGACTGAACTTTTCGATGGATGATACATCAAGCTTTCAAGGACAGTTTCAGAACTTTATGGATGTTTGGAGTAAGATCAAGTCCATAAACAGTAACAAATTTCAAATTAGAATGTACAAATTTCAAATGTCAAAAATTTCTGCCATGAAGTTATTTAAGGCACATATATCTCTGCATCATTACTATAGTAAAACATTGAATCAATATATTACCTGCGACTACTTAGGCTCTTGATCCAGTCCGGAATGGGTCCGCTGATAGAGTTGTTTGTTAGATACCTGTTTAGTTAGCAGAGTAATCACATTACAGATAATCATCTTCTGGACTACTGCTAGCAGTCTAGCACACTGAAAACGATCATGGAAAAGAAACAAATCTTTTGCTAAGTTTTATACTAAAATCTAATGCATGAGGTCTTTCTGCCTACAGAAGAAGGTTAGCCATTAGTGCCAACCTTGGTTAGCCTACTTTATAATGACGATTATAAGAATTCCTCCATCCCTCTTCAAAAAAGGATGGAGGAACACGTTCAACTGGGAAAACCTCAATGATTCAAATGCATGATAATGCTCCTTTAGGTATGAAATGCTTACATTTTCTCCATCCTATCTAAAGTTGCAACATTTGGAATATTTCCTCTGAATCTATTGAAACTCAGGTCACTGCAAGAAATCATAACATAACAGAACATTTATTCAATCTGGTTAGTAAGTCATTCCAAATTATAAAATCCCAAGCATTATAAAAAAAAGTGACAATGAACAAATTGCAGGCTGATATGTGTAGCAAGAATATATGATCAAAATTTCAGAAATGGATAAAGTAGAGGAGAAGGTTTACATGATTTGTACTTGTGGCATCTGAAACAAATAATGGGGTATATCTCCAGATATGTTACAGCTCCTGAACATTCTGAAACAAACTAATGTCATGTTAGAACAATAGCAGCAGAGTTTACATGCTTTCTCATTGCCAAGAATGTTATCATTATTGTAGGAATAACTCACAATCTAAATAAGCTGTTCATGTTTCTTAAGTATGGAAGCTCTGAAACTCCTCCATTTAAGTCACTGATCCTTCTGCATGAAATCAAATCTGAATTTTACTTGAAAAGATAACAGAACCTGGGTCATAACTCATTAATGAATTTCTTGTTTTTGCGAAAAGAAGTTAACATTCACATGGAGTAAATCGAAATAGAATTCTCATTTCCTTCAGGACAACTTACATTTCATACATATTACTCAAGTTAGAGATGCTAGGAGGAATAGGGCCCTCAAAACCGCTGGCTTGGATCTCTCTGTTAAACAGAACAAATTAACTACAAAAAAATTGAATGCATGGAATGGAAGCTTCCTGGAAGAGATAGGAGGAACAAGCTGTACTTACAACTTTTGAAGTTGCTTCCAACTTTGAAAAAAATCTGGTATTTTTCCAGTGAACTTGTTGCTGCTAATTCTCCTACATGTCAACAAACATGAAAATGAGACATCAAACCAAAATATTTGTTGTCACTATAATCTAATATAAGGACTAATGTTACGAGAACTTACAGTTCAGTTAACTTGGTTAAATTGGTGAGGGATTGAGGTAACTTTCCTGTGAGATTATTTGTATTAAGAACTCTGTAGTAATCAAATAGAGGACACCAAATCAATTTTTGAATAGTTATAATATGATTAATTACTTAATCTATAATAAGCTAATGATATATTGCAGGTATTATTAGCAGACAGAGAGAGACAAAGAGACAAACAGATTCTGCAAGTTAACCAATTTCCCAAGTTCAGGAGGAACAGGTCCAGAAAACAGGTTACTTTCAAGGCTCCTGAGGATTGCAGAGAAGTTAATAAGAATTGGTTAACAAATTATAAAAAGAGCTTACAAGAACTTCCCAGAAATTAAAAAAATTAAAAAAAGAAAAAAAGGAAGTGACAAAGTTATTAACATACAGAAATATGAGTGTGGTCATGTTTCCTAAGTAATCTGGAATTGGTCCTGATAAGCGGTTGACAGCAAGAGACCTGAACATGAAAATCCAACAAAACTTGGAATGAATGTGCTGCAATGCAAATTTATCAGCAAAATTTAAACATCAAGAGCAGAAATGAGGTCTTACAAGTTTTCCAACTTCATAGAAGTCCATACAGGTGGTATTGTACCATTAATATAGTTCCGTGTAAGATCACTAGAAAAAGATTAGAAACATATATATCTCTATTAAACAAAACATATTTCTCCAATATCCAATGTTGAAAGTTGAAACACATAATGTAGAGTAGAGCCTTTTTTGTTCTTACATGACTTTAAGGTAAGGTAGCTTCACCAGCGATGGTGGAAGTACACCAGGCAGATCCTGTCCTCTAAGAAACCTGCAACACAAGAACACAAAAACAAACTGAAACTGTCATGATGCAACTATTTTATCCTAGAATTATTTCCTACTAATTAACCCTTTGCCATGTTTTCTACGTGAATTATTTGCATTAATATGTATGAAGGAAAAAAAAACCCAGATCCCACAAACCCACCCAGTTAGTAAAATGAGGTGGATTGTGGGCTTTGGGCTTTGAAGCCATTGATTGGAGCCTTCACCAATTTGAAATTTCCAAGACTTCATAAAAGCCCAATATCAAAGCAATTATTGAAAGAAAATAGAAAACAGATAAGCATGCAACTTGCAAGCCATGTCGGTCGACAGTCATAATTAATTAATTCATAATAATCCTTAAAAGCATTGTCACCCAGTGAGTAGCAATTAGGGTTTATAGATATAGAAGATTATTTCACCAAAAAAAAAAAAGATATAGAAGAATTAATGGCATACATACATCATCTCGACGTGGCAAACATTTCCAGGGAAGGAGCAATTGCAGAGGAGAGTATTATTGAGCAATGGCCTGTCTGCAGATTTTGGTGTTTTCCAGCTTGTGTGATTGCTGCAAGGATCTACACTGAAATCCCAGTCCTTTTTCCCTATTTCGGTTGCAATTTCATCAAGAGCTTCCACTGCAAACACCAAAAACTTCTTAGGTTTTTTCCAATACAAGTGTTCAAAAGATTGAAACCCGTTTAAAAAGGGCAACAAAATGAGATATCAAAGTGAAGGAAAATTAAAGTTCACTTGCCTTCATCTCTGGAAAGCTTTCCTGCTTGTGCTGCAACTTTGAGTGCTTCCATCGACATTACTGTAATAATCATCAGTAACAGCAATAAAACAGGGGATCTTCTCATCTCCATGCCTTGACCTTGAGAGGTTTCTACACTTTCCTGTTTTATGGTGAATAATTGAGTAATCAATATATAACTATATAAAGGTGGCCATCTTTGATCATTCTAACATTTATATGCCCCACTACTATATATATATATTCTCATCAGCAGTTTAGAATAGACTATACTTTCCAAGTAACTCAGACTATATTTTATCTATAATTTTCTCAAGTTGTTTTTATGGCACATATTATAATTAGAGCATTTTGCCTTTAGTAGGAACAGGAACAGCTAGATTGTTAGTTAGGTTGTCTTATAAATTCCTATATGTGTTTTATGTTGACTTATAGTACTAAGGGTTGATTTTGACTTATATCATATTACAGATTAATAAATATGAAAAGATATGAGATATTTTTTTTTTTGGGGGGGGGGGGGGCAATATTTGAGATTTTCTTTTTCTTTTTGAAGTAGAGATTGAGATCTTAAATGCTGCCTACATATCATATTGATCAATATATATTTGAGATTCCCTCAAAAAATATATATTTGAGATTTTTCCCCTTTTATTCCCTTATTTTTTCATAAATTCCAATGCCATTAATCTGAAGTCAAGTCGTATCTAATCCCAAACAAGGGAAAGATTCGAATCCGAGTACTTGAAGATATTAAACGAAAAAACCAATAGGAAAAAAAAAAGAATGTGAAATAAACCTTTTTGTACAAAAGTCCCATATATGACTTTTATACACCAACTTGCCTTGCCTGCCTGCCACTGGAAAATTAGATGGATCGTAACATGCGGACGTACCTATTTATACATGCTAGTAATTAAAATGCATGATTTTTGACAATTCCTTTGTAAACAAAGTGAAAGGGAAAAAAGAAGAGAGATTGGTGTGGAATTGTGAATGAAATTTGAGTTTTTCTCCTTTTCTACATACAAATAAAAGAATATAATGTTTTGTCTCACATATATAGCTCACCAATGCTAATTCACAAGAAATATTTAGTATTATTTTTCTTATATCAATATCACGTATAATTTGGGGCAGAAAAGATTCAAAATAATATAGTATTATTTTTTTGTACCGAAAAAAAAAATCAGTATTAATTTCAAATTCCATATAGAAAATTCTTCCAAAAAGAAGTGTAGAAAAAAGAAAAAAAAACGATAGTGATATATATTTATCAGAGTCAAAACACATGTCTTGCTTTAATAATCTTATCTATATACTTCCATATATATAACCCTGTACACTAAATTAGAATTTGGATTTTTTTTTGTTCCCTAATTAGGACCAAAAAACCATTGTAAATTAATTGTGAAAACTGACTTATCGCTATGGTTTAAGTTGTCCTTGTTGAATTCCCGGCCAACACTTATCGCAGTCTAAGATAAGGAAAAGGAAATTAAAACAGCATGACAACTATGACAATGAAAAAGAAAACAACATGACTTCTCAATTAGCCTTTGATAAATCCTCTATAACAAATAGTCTTTTTTCTCATCTTTGGAATGCTACGAAAAAACAATATAATTTGGATTATGATTCAATTAGTCCTGACAACCTTAAATATAATTTGGATTCATGATTTTCACGAATAAGATATACTCTGTTCAGCACATTGCAAAATATATTGTACAATATACTTTTACAAATCACTTTGATAATAATTTTTCGAATTATGCAAATTTCTTTGGAATAGTCTTGCTTGAAATTGTGTTACATAGCCTTTTGCACCTTTTGGACATCACATTCCTGTCTGTCTGCCAACATGTTCAATGAACAGAGTTCAAAATTGTTGTTCTAGGCAGATGTAGAAGATGATTCTATATGCATGGAATCTGATGAACGAACAAGGGAGTGAGAATCTGATGAACGAACGAGGGAGTGAGTATCTGATGAACGAATGGGCGAGTGAGTTGCGCTTCTCTGGAGATCAAAATTCGAGAAAGATTTAAACCCTATTTGATCACCATAAAAGCTTGGATCCGTGGATGTTATTTCATGGACAGCAGTACGACCTTCAAGCATGCTCACTACTTGAGACATTGTAGGCCTAAGTGCCGGTGATGAATTAGTGCATAACAAAGCTACCTTTATGATTGTCATTGCTTCTTCTTTGTTAAACTCTGTTCCCACTTTTGGATCCACTAGCTCCATAAGATTCCCTTTTTGTTGTTCAACAAGAGCCTGGAATAAACATATACAGGGGGAAAAGAAAAGGATGAGTAAATGGAGAAGAAAATCAATTAAAAAAAACAGAAAAGAGATGAAATAATTAAGAAAGATATTTCTTACCCAGTCCAGAAGGCATACGAAATTTTCATTTGGTCGATATTTCATGTTGCTTTTTCCAGCCACAATCTCCAGTGCAACTACCCCAAAACTGTAAACATCTGCCTTGTAGGTCAAGTATCCCCATAAGGCATATTCTGGTGCCATGTATCCTCTGCAGAGATGACCATTATGTGAGCTATAATATTCTGATGACTTGTACTTTTTATATGTTCATAAAATTTTGGTTAATCTAGATTTTCATGGAAATTCTAGTTACTGCTACCAAATAGTTAAGCAAAATGTTCTTTCAACTCTATTAATTCAATATGACTATGTCAAATATCACAGAAAGGAAGAAGATATGAATATCTTGAATCTGAATTGCAATTACTGATATAATAATGGGAAAATAAGGAAACTTACATAGTTCCAGCAACTCTGGTGCTGATGTGTGTGTTCTCCTCTTCATCAAGCCTGGCTAGACCAAAGTCGGAGATTTTCGGATTAATGTCCTTGTCAAGTAATACATTTGTAGTTTTGATGTCCCTGTGGACCATTTTCAGTGGAGATTCCTCATGCAGGAAAGCCAGACCTTTTGCTATACCAATACAAATCCTTAGCCTTGTTGGCCAATCCAGATTCAGTTGGACTTCCTTCTCACCTGTCATTAACATAGAATAAACAAACAATCAAGTGATTCCTTTCTTTGTCCAATAACAGACAATAGGCTAAAAGGTGAAGGGGCAGACTTTCAGCTTACCAAACAAAGAATGTGCAAGGTTATTGTTTTCCATGTATTCATACACCAGCAATAGTTGATTTCCTTCAGCACAACAACCATATAGCCTAACAACATTTGGGTGTTGTAGACCAGAAATCATGCCTATTTCATTCACAAATTCACGATGCCCTTGCGTTGATCTTGAAGACAGCTGTTTGACTGCAACTATGGTTCCATCCAATAATATACCCTGCATTGAACCCAAAAAAAAAAGTGAAATTTGTGTCTTGTCAGGTTAGTTTATCTGCAGGGGGAGAGTAAGTTATACTTATAAGTAGAGTGTTGGAAAATGGAGATAATTTTAAATTGTACGTCACCTTGTAGACAGATCCAAAACCACCTTCCCCAATTTTATTTGCTTCATCAAAGTTGTTTGTTGCTGCTTTGATTTGTCTTAAGGTAAATATACCAGTTTTCAGATCTAATCCTCTAAGTTCTGTTCAAGGAACAAGGTCAATATGGCTGAGCTTTATTTAACAGACATAACACAGATCTTTTGGCTTAGTGTTTAGTGCATAAATCAAATCACTCATACAATCTGAGAGAAAATACCAGACATAACATCTGCAGATACTGATTTTTATTTATTATGCAGAAAAGGGAACTTGTTACAAAATTCTTATGCTCCATGAAGAATGCACTTGATAGTTGATATGCATTACCTTCTTCCCTTGATATTCTGTCCCATAAACCTTTCCACCAAAGAGCACCCAAAATCATGAAAACTAGGAGCAAAAACAAAACTACAGCTCCAACCACAATGAGTATCTTCTTTTGTCTATCATTTGGAGGTTTAAATTCTACACAAAAGCAAAAGGCAGATTCAAGTTACTTTATTATATGATAGTACAAAGAGGCATACATAACTAAAAGACATAATTTCTAGTATAGAAAACAATCAATAAAATTAATCTAGTCTTGGCCTTGCTTGAAAACTCAATTTTATGAAATGACTAATTATGCATTCTCAAAGGGACACTAGAGGAAGAAAATAA
Source organism: Corchorus olitorius (assembly GCA_001974825.2). Taxonomy (NCBI): domain Eukaryota; kingdom Viridiplantae; phylum Streptophyta; class Magnoliopsida; order Malvales; family Malvaceae; genus Corchorus; species Corchorus olitorius. The sequence goes on from AWUE01018073.1 coordinate 53,921, forward strand.
AGACCTTCATCAAGGCTATCTAACTTACCAGATTTCACTGAGATAGCTGATATCAGAGGACCATATGTTCCCCTTTTTGGGACATCTGTTGTGCCCTTCCCAGCCCAACGAAAGCGGATCTCCAAAGTCTTATCCCTAACGGCAACTGCTTTGAATTCATGAACATATTCCTTATCAACTCCTTTTGCTGTCCTTTTAATGTTAAAATCCTTCAACCTGAGATTTCCCTACAACGAACCAATCTGATCAAATCATTGTTGCAACGTATGGAGGAGCAAGTAATGTTAAAAATACGACTAAATACCTGTATATACACATCAAATATCCGCCTTCCAAGACTGTAGAAAGAACTATTGCCTCTGATTACTATTTCTGCAAAGTGAAGTTTCACAGTATAGTTTCCCTTTCCTAAGCAGCGAATATAATAAGTGAGCGAAAGGGGAGACAGGCGCGCTGTTGTATATAACTCAGAGTCATTCATCCTGAGCACAGATATGTTTTGTGCTAAATAGTCAGAGTCAATTGAAGTAGAGTTTGTTATATCCCAGAAATGTCCTGTGCTACTAAGTTCCCAATTGCTTATCATGGGAACATATTTTGCTGCACCCCCTATGTCATTGTCTGCTTCATAATCAATGCCTCCTATAGTAACATTTTTCCCACCACAATTTATATACAAAGAATACCGATCTACAAAAGAACATAAGAGATTTGTGGTAATCAGCTGGATATAACAAACACCCTAAAACCCAAAATGGAGAAGAATATCAAAATAGCTAGGATTTAGAAGGTAATTGAAGTATATAGTATATTTTCATCAAAGAAATGTGAATTACCTTTTAAACATGGATAGTTCCCCAGACACTCACTGAGTTGTCTGTATCAAGGGAGAATAAAAAAGGAATCAAGAAATGACAAATGAAGAGCTAGTTCTTCACTGAAAGTTCATTAAGATGGAGCTTACAAATTCTTTCCTCCAGATGAGCTTTTGAACAAGTTTCTGATAGAACAACAAAAATTTACTTCTTTAAATTGCAATGTTGAAAAGAAAAGGACAAACATACTTGAAACTTCATGGAATTTGGAAAAAAAATCCTTGCTTACACTGTTTCCCGACAAGTTGGTGGTTCAGAGTCCTCAGAGAAGTTATTGTAAGAAAGATCTACCTGACTGCAACATGAACATTTCAACATCTTTATATGAAAATGTATGGAGTATATTGTTTTGACAGGATCATAAGTGAATCTATGAGATCTTGACAGTGAATGAATGAAACTAAAACTGTAATTATGTACCAAAAAAAACTAAAACTATAATTACTTCGTACATAACTGACTTATTGTGTTGATGGATGATACAATAAGCATTCAGTGACAAATACAGAACTTTAAGGATGTTTGGTGTAAGATCAAGTCCATAAATCGCAATAGATATATTTTCCAGGAAATAGAGGATATATATTGAAATTGCACATCCAATAAGGTTTTGATTGGTTTGAGAACATCAAATATATATATGTAATGTTATATGTATGTAAATATGTATGTATATGTATGTATACCAGATTATTCAGACTCGATTTTTCCGGTATTTTCATATGTAATGTTATATGTATGTAAATATGTATGTATATGTATGTATACCAGATTATTCAGACTCGATTTTTCCGGTATTTTCATATTAGAATGTACAAATTTCAAATGCCAAAATTTTCTGCCATGAAATTATTAAGTTACATTTTTATGCATCATTACCATAGTATTGCATTGGATGAAAATAATTACCTGCGAACCTTTATTCTCTTGATCCAGTCTGGAATGGGTCCAGTGAATGAGTTGTTTGTTAGATACCTGATCGTTTAGTTAGCAGAATAGTCACATTACAGTTAATCATCTACTACGAGCACTCTGAAAACAATCATAGAAAAGAAACAAAACTTTTGAGGTTTACACTAAAATATAATGCATGGGGTCTTTCCGCCCATAGAACAAGGCTATTCATAAGTGCCAACCTTGGTTAGCCTACTTTATTAAGATGATAATACAACAGATGTTTAGCATCTAAAGAATTCCTCCATCTAGCTTCAAAAAATGAATGAGGAACAAGTTCAACCGGCAAAACCTCACAAAATCAAATGCATGCATGATAAAATGCTTACATGGTGATGGACTCCATCTTTTTAAAACTTGCAACATTTGTAATATTTCCTGTTAATCTGTTGAAACTGAGGTCACTGCAAGAAAACAGAACAGAAAAGAACATTTACTGAATCTGGTTAGTATATTTATGTCTTAAACTGACATAGGGTGCTGTAGCTAGATTTTATGATAAAAACTTCAAAAGTGGATTAGTAGAAGTTGTTGTTATTAGTAAGGAGTACTAGTTGCAGATAGTTGAAACTATAGTAATTTTCAATCTAATTCAAAGGAAGCGAAATAGATTTACATATTTTGTAAGTCTGGCATCTGAAACAAATAAGGAGGTATTTGTCTAGATATGTTACAGCTCCTCAACATCCTGAAAGAAACTAATTTCATGTTAGAACAGTTGCAGCAGAGTTTACATTCTTCTGATTGTCAAGAATCTTATTATTATTGTAGGAATAACTCACAATCTTTTCAAGTTTTTCATGTTTCTTAATGATGGAAACTTTGAAACTGGTCCTCCATTTAAGTCACTGATCCTTCTGCATATGAAATCAAATCTGAATTTCACTTGTAAAGATAATAGAACCTTGGTCATATCTCATTACACATGAATGAATTTCTTGTTTTTGTGGAAAGAAATTGACATTCATGGAGTAGATTAAAAAGAAATCTCACTTGAGAAGGCCAACTTACAGTTCATACATATTACTCAAGGAAGAGATGCTAGGAGGAATGGGGCCTTCAAAACCACTGGCTTGGAACTCTCTGTTAAACAGAACAAATTAACTAGAAAGAATTGAATGCATGGAATTAAGCTTCCTGATAGAGGTAGGAGCTAGGAACAAGCTACTCACAACTTTTGAAGTTGCTTCCAACTTGGAAAAAAATCCGGTATCTTTCCGGTGAAGTTGTTGCTGCTAATTCTCCTACATGTCAGCAAACATGAAAATGAGACCCAGCAACATCAAACCAAAATATTTGTCGCCACTACAATATTAATTCTTGCATAAGGACTAATTAACGTTACAAGAACTTACAGTTCTGTCAACTGGTTTAAATTGGTGAGAGATCGGGGTAACTTTCCTGTGAGATAGTTGGCATTAAGAACTCTGTAGCCACCAAAAGAGAAGACCAAATCAGTTCTTGAAATCTGAATTTGTTATAATATGCGCTTACACAATCTATATAAGCCAATGATATATAAATATTGCAGGTATTATTATTAGCAGACAGAGTCTCAGAGACAAAGAGACAAACAGAATCTGCAAGTTAACCAATTTCCCAAGTTCAGGAGGAACAGGTCCAGATAACAGGTTACTTTCCATGGTCCTGAGGATTACAGAGCGCAGTTAATTAGAATTGGTTAACGACACAACTTTACTGCACAGAAATGAATGGAAAAAGAAAAAAAAAAGGAAATTAATGACAAAGTTAGAACATACAGACGTACGAGTGTGGTTATGTTTCCTAAGTAGTCTGGAATTGGTCCTGATAAGCGGTTGGCAGAAACACACCTGAACATGAAAATCCAACAAAACCTCAATGAATGTTTGTCCTGCAAATTTATTACTCCGCAAACTTTAAAAAGCATAAATTAGGTCTTACAACTGTTCTAACTTCAGAGAAGCCCATCCAAGTGGTATTGTACCATTAAGGAAATTCCGTGAAAAATCACTAGGAAAAGAAACATATATTTCTGTTAAACAATGCTAACAACTGGGCTAAATGTTAATTCTCTAATACCCAATGTTCATACATTTGCTTAAGGTAAGGTAATTTCACCAACGATGGTGGAAGAATACCAGACAGATCCTGTCCTTTAAGAAATCTGCAGAACGCCAACACAAGAACACACAAAAGCTCTGTCATGTTCTCTACAAGAAATATATTTGCATTAATTTGTATTTCCACCTTCGGAAGTTGACAAACATTTTGAGTAGTGTTCCCAGAGGACCCAGACCCAATGCCAACCAATATTGAATGGTTCAAGGAAAGGAGCCCAGATCCTACAAAGGCTTGTGGGCTTTGGGCTATGACCAATTACCAAAACTTTTCTAAACAGTGGTTTCATAAAAGCCCAATCAAAACAATTACTGATGGAGAAGAAAATAGGAAAGTCATGATTAATTTATGAGTTTTGCTACACGGTTCGAAAAGTTGTCCCGAAATTTGGTTCCTCGTGAAGTGTTCTTACACGGTTGGTGTAGCAGACTGGTCCCACCACTACTTAAGTGGAGTTTTGCTACATAACATGGGATAACTAGCCATGACATGTCATGGGGGACAAAATTCAGGTCAATTTTTCGAACTGTGTGAAATTTTTCTTAATTTATATAAAGCAATGCTACTTGATCATCTAATTTTACAGTCTAATATCCCGTCTGATGTGTGATTGGAAAAAATTATTATAATTTCTACATCTCTATTTAATAATTCCCTCAAACCATGATCTACAAACTCTCTTTAATTATCTATATAACTAGGGACTAAACCTATGATTAAAGTCTTACCTTAATTATCAGGTGGTGGGATAAACAAGAGGGACAAATAGTATTTTTCTAATTTATGTTCACTCCCACCCAAAATAACTTATTTTGTTTGGTTAGAATAGTCATAACTTTAATCCTTAATTATTAAAATTTTATATAGTATAATCAAATTTTCAAAAAATATGTTTTGAAAAGTTTGACTTAATTTAGCAAAAATGTAATTTTTTAAAATTTAATTTTATATATAAATTTTATTATGATATATTTAAGAGTTAAAGTAAAAACTTAAAGTTATATAAGACTATTTTGACCAAAAAGACTAAAAGAGTGAGCGGAAAGAGTAAATCATTAAAAACATGTCAGAATGCAACCAAAAAAATTAAAATCATGTCAGCCAGGGAGTAGCTATTATAGGGTTTATAGATATAGAAGCAAGCCGTACATCATCTCAACGTGGCAAACATCTCCGGGGAAGGAGCAATTGCAGAGGAGAGTATTATTGTACAATGGCCTGTCTTCAGATTTTGGTGTTCTCCAGCTTGTGTGATTGCTGCTGCAAGGATCTACGCTGAAATCCCAGTCTTTTTTCCCTATTTCTGTTGCAATTTCTCGAAGAACACCCACTGCATGCCATGCACACACCAAAAACGTACTGATCATGTCTTAATTTCACTACATATAGTAAGATGAATTATGATTTTGGCCCTGAAACATAGTTTTCCTGCTTGAAAACCGTTTATGAAACAAAACAAGATGAATTAATCAAGTGAAGAAAAGTTAGAAAAGTTCACTTGCCTTCATGACTGGAAAGATTTCCAGCTTGAGCTTCAACTTTGGATGCTTCCATCGACATTACTGTACTGATCAGCAATAAGAGCATACCTAATAATCTAAACATAGTTCCAAATTCAAACAAATCACGGAATCTTGCCATCTTCACCTTCACCACCGGCGCCCCAGTTTTATGGTGGATCATGAATGATAACATGCCTCACTAGATATATTGAGAGATCAAATCTATAAAGGTGACAATTAATGTAATTTCATTCTAACATTAATATATATATGCCCCACTAGAATAGACTACTATACATTGTAATTTTTTCTAAATAGTAGTTAGATTTCAACTTATCCCGAATTGAGTTGCATCAAATTGGGGGACAAACTCTCAGCTTATAAAGAGACATGTTTTACATATAATATATACATCATTTATAGCAATTTGCCTTTAGTAGGAATATAGCTAGGTTTTCTTACAAATTCCTACATATTTATGTTTAGTACTAACTTAGGTTTGATTAAGTACTGAAAATTTTGTTTCAGTCCTGCTCTTTTCATTATGTTTATTATATATATTTTTTTTTTGATAATACATTATGTTTATTATAGAAACAAGCTTGGATTCACCTTTTAGTGTCAATTGGAACTTTGAACACCAACCCTAAACGCCGTTAACCATTACAAGAAAACGCTCATTTAGTTAAAAGAAAGTAATCAAATCCGTAATTGATTTCAAATTACAGATCTGGCTGGTGGTACGATGGTTCCAGTTCGGTAGGATGAGATCATGGATGTTAAGTTGTTAACGTCTTATGAGTTGGTGAAGGTTAAAAGAAAAAAAAAAGCATAGTAAAAAAAATATTAAGGAAAAATAAAATCAAGTAAAAAATGTGATATCAATATATAGTTGTAATAAAAAAAGTGTAGAAGTTTATGATGAGGGCTATTACGTACAAATACTTCCCATCAGGTTTTTTAAACCGGTTTAATGGGTTGAGAGTTGATATATCCAACAATTGAGATGGAAGTAAGTTCACTCGAAAGCCAGAATTTAAGGGGTGCACAACAATTGTAAGGTGGTGCACTATAGAAGTGCACTAGAGACCACTTTTTTTTAGTAAAATTTATATTTGACTAACGGATTTTTGAATTCTAAATTCTATTCACATACTTAACTAAAAATGTTTAAGTACTAAATGTTTAATTGCATGCTGAGTAATTAAATGCATGCATGATTTGGATTGGACATTACAATTCCTTCGCAATCAAAGTGAAAGGGAAAAATGGTTTGAATTGTTAATGAAATCAGAGTTTCTCATTTTCTACATACAAATATAGAACGTAACTGTTTTGTCCTTCTCAAACACGTATAGCATATAAGAAAATATTTAGTATTATTATTATTCTTTTATAGTATCACGTATGATTTGGGGGAGAAAGATACAAAGATAGATTGTTATTTACTTAAAATATTTTCATATTTCGTACAAATTAATTTAATTGTATAGAAACTTCTTCCAAAGAAAATAGTTTAGGAAAAAAAAATGATGGTGATATATATAATTAATATTCAGAGTCAAAAACATGTCTTGCTTATATTTTCCACATTTTCCTGTATAACTAAATTAAAATTGGGATTTTTTTTTCCTTATAGGACAAAAAAACATAGTAAATTAATTATGAAACTGACTTGAAACTTCTGAATTGCTTATATAGGCTATGATACAAGTGGTCCTTGTTGAAATGCCTGTCAACACTTATCGCAGTCTAATTAATAAAGATGAGAAAATGGAACAGCAGCACGACAACTATGACGATGTCAAAGAAGTTCTAATTCTAGATCATTAAATTTCAGCTATGACAAGTTGAAGAGCCAAATTGTCAAAAATAAAAGATGAGGGGACAATTTATCCTTTTTGTGATAATTGGGGGACCTAAAATGGCGTTTAGCCAAAAAAAAAAAGGTGGAATCCTTCTTCAAGTTATGTTTGATGCAGGCCTACTATGAAACTAAATTTGAAAAAAAGAAAGGGAAAATCAAATACTTATATATAGAGCAGAAAGGAAATGAAATCATCAGTGAAAAATGCATAACAAAATCAGTTTATATGAAATCATTTCATAAGACATAAGAAAATTCAAGTTAAGAATGGAATGAGGTTCCTAATTCCATTTAAAATGAACATTTCTGCTAATAACTAGCTTCCCAATTCCCATACATATCTCCATTACGACAGAAACATAGCTGTACCGTTCCTGACTATATCATCGACCGTATATATATGTAACAAAACAATATATATTTACCAATTTGTCTTCTTTACACCACTAAGCAAATGTTGATTTGACAGATTCTAGCTAGACAGACATTGTGGAAGAACCATTCAGTTCTTCTGAAGTTTGTTGAGTGAGTATGGTACTAGTTTCACTGACCTTACGGGGTTGCATCCGGTTGAATTGGTCTCTTAGGGCTCCGAACCTCGACTCATCACCAAATATGCTAGGATCCATGACTAATTCGGGAACATGGGTTCGACCTTTAAGCATCTTTACCACCTCAGACATGACAGGTCTAAGTGTTGGTGATGAATTGGTGCACAGTAATGCTACTTTAATCATCCTAACTGCCTCTTCCTTGTTGAACTCGTCACCCAATGTTGGATCCACCAACTCCATTAAATTTCCCTTTTGTTGTAGGACAAGAGCCTGAATGTACATAGAAAATGCATGTCCTGAGGTCAGTTTATCTCAACCTCGAAATAAATATAATCCATTTTGAATAGAATATTAAGAACTAAGAACATAAATTCTATCTTACCCAATCTTGAAGGCATACATAATCATCATCCGGTCGATATCTAGTATTGTTCTTCCCCGCAACGATTTCTAAGGCAACAATCCCGAAACTATAAACATCTGCTTTATAGGTCAGGTAGCCCCATAATGCATATTCTGGTGCCATATATCCTCTGAAAAATACGAGCTATAAATACAGTATTTCCACGAAAAGATATAAACTTTCTTACCTTTTCATATACGATATATGTAATAATACATCTAGAATGATGGACTCACTCACTTGCTCTTTTGGGAGCAAAAATATTAAATTAACTATGCTATATACCACAATTTAATTAATTTTAAATCAAGTATATTGTCTAAAAAGAAACCTAGGCTTCTTCTGGTCTACAAAATTATTAAGATGTAAGCATCAGAAAGTTTACGAAAACTCCATATTCTTGACAAAGAGATTGAAACTTATTAATCATACTTTAAAGTACTAGTCTTCACTTCCACGTGCGTTGCACGTGACCCATCCTGTTTTTAGTATTTAATAAATTTAAGAATTAAACATTAAAAAATACAAGGCTGACCCAATTGATCCGAGTCCTAAATCCGAAAAATCCAAAACCCGAGTGACCTGAGGCCAAAACCCGAACCCACCTGACCCTAGACCTAGCATACCCGAATGATCTGAACCCAGATGAGTTAAAACCCGAATGACACGAGAAAATTATAAACTAAAATTATATTTCATTCAATAAAATCCACATTGTTATAATTTTAACCATTCTAAATTATCATTTATTCAAACCCAGCTGAAACTTGAGAAAATTACCTGACTCATTTGACCTAGATTCAGATGATCCGAAACTTGTCCAACCCACCCGATTGACTCCTCTAACTTTATAAGTCAAAGGAAATAATTACATGTTACTCTTCTTTTTATTTTTAAAAACTTTAAATTCTTATTATACACTCCAATACATTAAACTACCAATACACACTCCAAAAATAAAAAAAGGTTATCACAATAATTAAATTTAAATAAATAAATTTTTAACTTAATTAGTTTTAAAAAATGATGAATAATTAATGATTAGTTTTAAACTTGATAATAATACTTTTATTAGTTTATATTATAATTGAAATGGGTCCAGATTTAACAAAAAGTCTCAAATTTTTTAAAATTAAAACGGTAAAAATAAAATATTTATAATAATATTGAATTTAATTAAATAAAAATAGATTTTTTAGTAGAATAACTGTAAAAGTTTATTTCTAAAAAAATTGTAAAATTTAAAAAATTTCATTTAAGAAATATATTTAAAAAAATCTAATATATATAAGTTTTTTAAATAAAATAGTAAAATGGTAAAAATAAAATAGGTATAAGGATATTAGACTTAATTAAATAAAAATAGAGTTTTTAGTTGAGTAAAACTGTAAAAGTATATTTAAAAATTCTAATATATATAAGTTTTTTAATTAAAATAGTAAAATGGTAAAAATCATAAAGATATTAGATTTAATTAAATAAAATTAGAGTTTTTAGTTGAGTAAAACTATAAAAGTTTAAACAATGACATTTAAGAAATATATTCGAAAAATAAGGGTATAATGGGCGATTCAAAAGTTTTACAGGTGAACGTACTTTTTAATATAGTATAGATAAGTACGCAAACAACCTTCACACACTAAAGCAAAGTATTGTAATTGAATTGGGGAAAAAATGGAAAAGAAAACCAGTAGAGTTGACCAGATTCAACTGAAATATAAATGATGGAAAGATATGCAATGATGATCAGATGATTCTTTGAAGAAAAAACAGAAGGGAAAAGGCAGCTCACATGGTTCCAGCAATCCTGGTGCTAATATGGGTGTTTTCCTCCTCCTCAAATTTGGCCAAACCAAAGTCAGAGATTTTAGGATTGAGATCTGCATCAAGTAGCACATTGCTAGTTTTGATGTCTCTATGAACAATTTTTAAAGTTGATTCCTCATGCAGGAAAGCCAGACCTCTTGCTATGCCAAGACAAATTTTCTGCCTAGTAGGCCAGTCTAATTTCAACCGGCTTTCCTTGGGACCTGTATTAACACGCATGGACCAATTAATCAAATTCATCATATAATTGTCAATGGATAGTATTTAGATCTTTTGATTATATGGTTATATAACCAACATCATTATGCAGTTAAATTAAAAAGAGATGGTTGCTTGCTTCCCTTTTGCAGTCGATCAGTAAAAAGACATTAAACTTACCAAATAAAGCACGTGCAAGGCTATTATTTTCCAGGTATTCATACACCAAGAGTAACTGGGTTCCCTCAACACAACATCCATACAATCTGACAAGGTTTGGGTGTTGTAATCCAGCAATCAAGGATAGTTCATTCAGAAATTCACGATCTCCTTGCCTTGATTTTGCTGAAAGTTGTTTGACTGCAATTATAGTTCCATCTAATAATTCACCCTACAGACATTGTACATAATAAGTAATATTCATCACTGTTGTAAAAGCAACTTTGAAACATCCTCAATCAGAAAGGAATTTAAAAATGGATTGTCAAAGAAAAAACATATAGCACAGGTACCTTATAGACAGCTCCAAAACCACCCTCTCCAAGTTTATTTGCAGGGTCAAAATTGTTAGTTGCAGCTTTCATTTGTCTAAAGGTGAAAAAACCAGTCTGCAGATCTAATCCCCTCAAGACTTAAGCCAAGAAAGGAAAATATGTCAATATTAAGCATGCAAAGCAGACAGTTGAGCAAATACATCATCAAAGACAAATTCTTATTGATGGTAAGAAAATATATCTTCGAGTTTATTTAGAGTACCTTGTTCCCTTGAGGGCTTGCCACGAAAACAGCCTCTCCACCACAAAATGCCTAATATTACTAAAACAAGGCATGGAACAGAAACTGCAGCTGCTACCACAAATTTCATCTTTCTCTTCCAATCATTTGGAACTGGAGGTTTAAAATCTACCAGAGAGAGAGGATAATATTAGGCAAAGCAAGCAATACTTCGGCAAATCTCCTACTACTTTACAAGTTTAGATCCTTGGCAAGTCAATCGACTACAAGAACTAGATAACTTAGACAACAATTCAGATCCAAGTTTAACTAGGAGATAGATAAAGAATACTAATTGCTAGGCACATATGAAAAATGAGAGCCATATAAAAATTAAACAAAACTTGCCAGAATCTACTGAGATAGCTGAAATCAGTGGGCCATAAGTTCCCCTTTTAGGACTAGCAGTTGTCCCCTTCCCAGCCCAGTGAAAGCGTATCGTCAAAGTTTTATCCCTCACAACTGTTTTAAATCTCTTTATAACTACCTTATCAACACCTTTTGCCTCATTTTTAATATTGAAATCCTTCAATTCATGTTTCTCCTGCAATGGATCAATTCAATCAAATTCAAACCACTTCTTGTAACATGCAAAATGCACACTTCTAAAGTAACATGATCGAGTACCTGGACATAAACATCAAATATCCTTCTTCCAAGACTTTGAAAGGATCTATTGTCTCTGATAACTATCTCTGCAAAGTGAAGCGTTACCGTATAATTTCCATTTGCTAAGCAACGAAAATAATATGTCAGAGAAAGAGGAGAGAGGCGAGCTCTTGTATATAATTCGGAGTTGTTTGTTCTCAGAATGGATACATTTTGTGCTATATAGTCTTTTGAAGTAAGGGTTGTATCCCAAAAATGCCCACTGTTACTAGTTTCCCAAGTCTCTTTGACTGGAAAATATTTTGCTGGACCACCTGGGTCTTCATCCCCTTCATATGTGATGCCTCCAGTGGTTGTTGCTCCTCCGCCACAATTTACATGTATTGAATACTGATCTAGAAACAGCGGTTATTATTGGTAATTATATTGATTAAAGATAATGTCAGAGAAAATGTAGAAAAAAGACATGTTAGAAACCCAATAAAGAATTACCTTTTGAACAAGGGAAGTTCTTCAGGCAGTTATCAAGTCCTCTAAAGAATAGCATGACAAAGAAACATCAGCCTTCTTTAAGAGTGATCCAAAAGGAAAAGCATACAAATAATAAGAAAGGGGTTTTGTACATTTAGTTAGTTTAAAACTCACAAGTTTTTTCCTCCTGAAGAGCTTTTGAACAGATTTCTGGTAAACAGCAAAGAATCACTTAAATATCCAAGACATGAAAAAAGGTAGAAAATAAACAAGTAGAAGATAGCCAATTTTGGAAAGAGTTATTTTTCTTTTTTCCTTACAGATTCTCACGACAAGTAACCGGCTCAGAGCTTTCAGAGAAATTGTTGTAAGATAGATCAATCTGACTGTAAAAAAGAATAAATAAGTTGTAACTAACTGGAACTTGAAAACATGATTTCACAGGAGATTGTTTGACTAAGGGAGACGGTAGGCATACTAGCTATTATCTCTGGTATTCAGCCACTCTGGAATAGGGCCGGTGAGCAGATTACTTGTCAGGTACCTATTCAGTAAGCAACATATAAAACCACAAAACTTTTACTGGAAAAATTTTGAAAGGTTATGTTTGAAAGTAAAGAAGTGAATAATGTTAAGTGTTAACCAAATGTTAGAATTTTGCCACAACTTATGTGCAATTTTCATTGTTCTATTTGTTTCTGAAATATGACTTGCAAGTATAATAGTATAAGCAGGCTGGTTAATCATATTTCCTTCAAGTTACACCACTTATAGATTAATAAAAAGATTATTATGTTCTATGTTACCATAAGAATAAGAAGGTTTAAATTATAAAACAAAAACTAATCTTTTGACAAAAATGGGCCTAAGATCTGTGCAACTATAAACTTCAAGATCATGACAAAAGATTGGCCTTTCTCTAGGACTCGAAGATAGAGTTCAAAGTTCTTACATGTATGATGTAGTTGTAAGGCTGTTAGAATCTGAAATTTTATCTTCCAATTTGTTGAAGCTGAGATCTCTGTAACAAATAGACAAGTCAGGTAGTTCATAATGATGAATACAAAACTCTAAAAGCTAAATGTTCTCTACAAAACTTTTACTAAAATCAGGCCTAGCCTCAAAGTGTTTGAAGTGTGATAAATCTATAAAAATCAACATTTAAATGATTAAGTACTGACGCATAAAGAATCAAATTTTAGATTAAACAAGAAGAGAGAAATTACAAAATCTGCAGTTGTGATAATTCCCATATATATTCCAGAATTGGTCCTGATATATTGCAGCTCCGTAACATCCTACAACAAGAGTCATATGAGCATGTTCATTGCAAGTAGAGCCTGGTATGACCTTGAGGAATTTCACAAGCAGTGGAATGACTTACAGTCTGTTCAATTTTGTCATGTTTTGTAAGTTTGGAAACTTTGAACCCTCCCCATGTAAGTCACTGATCCTTCTGAATATTTTGCATCATGAACATTTATTAGAAGACAAAAGGTTTCCGGTGAAGTAATTTAAACATCCAAATTTGGAAAATATTGAGTGAGGTTGTAGAGATTAATGGCTACAAATTACTTTACAAAGTATTACAAGGGCGAACTCAGTAACTCACAGTTCTGTTAAATTACTCAAGACAGCTAAGCTAGGAGGGATGGGCCCTTCAAAACCACCAGCTTGAATCTCTCTGTTATCAGAACAGTTCAAAGCAATGGAGATTTCATCGAAAAATTGTATCAAAGAGAGTTCAGAGATGTAATAGATAAAGAAAGAAGCTTACAATTTCTGAAGTTGCTTCCAACTTTGAAAAATGTTGGGTAGCTTTCCAGTGAAGTTGTTACTGCTTATCCTACTGCATGAACCCACATAAAAGCAAGATTTTACCACAGCAACCATTATTAACAGTATGGAAACATATAATTCTCTTAAAACACTTACAGTTCTGTTAGTTTGGACAGATTAGAAAGTGCAGAAGGAAACTCTCCACTGAGAAAGTTAGCACTAAGAATGCTGCACTTACCAAAAAGGAAAATCAGGCCAACTAGTGATTCAAGTGTTGATTGATTACTCTATTTACTCAAAAAGGAAAAAGATGCTAATTATGCATGAATACAGTATAAGGAAAAAGGAAGCCTAACAGATTTTCCAGGTTAACCAGCTTCCCAAGCTCAGGAGGAATAGCTCCAGAAAACAGGTTGTTCTCGAGGCTCCTGAAAGTATATGATACTCATAAGAAACCTTAGAATGTTATACAGAAAAGGAGGAGAAGAAGTAGAATTGACATAAAAGAGATAAGCAAGAAAGATTGACTGAATAGCATACAAATATACAAGGGTAGTAATGTTTCCCAAATAGGCTGGAATTGACCCTGATAAGCTGTTCATAGAAACAGACCTGAAAGAGATTGATTCCTATCAGTTGAATATAAAGGCAAGAGTCACTTTCTAAAAGCAACCAACATAAAGTGCACTAGTAGCTTACACAAATTCCAACTTCATAGTAGCCCATTCACGGGGTATTGTACCATTAATATAGTTCCGATGAAGATCACTAGAGGCAGCAAAATAGATGTCAACTGGATATAAGCTAATCATACTTTTTCTGGTTTTAAGAGCAAAGAGAGAATTGTAACCCTTACATTGTTTTAAGGAATGATAGTTTGGCAAGTGACCGTGGAAGAACACCGGCAAGATCCTGTCCTCTAAGATAGCTGTACCAAAGGATATGGAGACTATCAAATTAGTGTCCAATTCCATCTGATCATTTTACAATATTACTAAATTTTGATTTCACAGAATTCAATTAGAATAGAAAATCTTGTGGACTCATTGGTCAAATGACAAAGACAAAGTGATCTCCCAGGTATAAATTTTTCCATTGCAAGTTGAGATATGCAAATTGAATCATAGGTATTCAAATTAAAGATAGGGAATGGTTTAGGAACTTAGAATAAGCATTTTCTTCAAACAAACTGAGAGGAGAGAGGAGAAACTTTACATGCCATCAATGTGACATTCACCATTAGGGAAGGAGCAATTGCAGGTGACAGTGCTGTTATTTATTGCCATTGCCACATTGGGCGGCGGCGATGGAGTAAACCAGCTTGATTTATTGTTGCAAGGGTTCTCATTGAAATTCCAATCCTTCTTTCCAATTTCTTCCGCTATCTCATGAAGAGCCTCCACTGCAAGTGCAAAGTAGTATCAGAAAAAAAAAAAACCATTACTGCAAATGTGCAATTATATGCCTTACATTGTGCAAGAAAGAATCAGAGAAACCTTCAATTTTCAGATATTCGAATACCCATTTACCCACTGGTTTTGGGAAAGTTGGGCAAAGATAGTGTTTTTCAATATTATATCAAAGAGATTGAAAATTGAATTGGAAAACGCCAATTAGAAAATTGGAAGCTGGACATGTTTACTTACTTTCAGAACTTGGGGGAAAAGGCGCTTCAGCTTGAGCTTCAACAACATTGTTTGCTCTCAAACACATGAGAATCAATGTGAGAATCATAATAATAAGGTGGGGAACTTTCATTGAAACAGAACTAAAGCTTCCCATTCTTATGTTTCTCTCCTAAATGCCTCAATCTCTTTCTCCATCTAACTGGTTAAGTTTTGTCAAACCCAGTTTTTTGGAAGAATAAAAAAACCGGTTCTTGGATCAGTGGAGTGGGACTGGTTGGTTCTCTGTTTTTTATTGCATTTGTTTATTATTATCTGGACTATATGACCGGATTGCATCCATACTTGCGATAACGAAATTTGACTTTTTTAAGTGACCAAAGGCCAAAGCTAATCAATGGAATTCATAAACATATATATATATTTCTTTAAAATGGTTAGATATTTCCTGACTGATACTTTTTATTTTACGTGCAGTGCAGGAGCAAGACTCTGTTTTTCAGCGGTCACTTTCTCTGTTTTGACTCAATTCTTTGGCTTTAGCTTTTTTCCACAAGACTTTCATATATAGTATATTTATTTTAGTAGTAGTATATTTTCTGTTATTTTTCTGATTTCTATTTACTTGTTAATCTGATTAAATTTGCAGAGGAATTTTACTACTATATGAGTTGCTTAGAAATTGCTAATCAAGTCACTCTTCTTGTCAAAGTTTATTGCAACTTGCAAGTAAAAATATTTCTCAGATCATTCTCCCATGCAAGAAAATAGGCTATGGATTTATCGTCTTCGTTCCACTAACATGTTTTTTCCTTGCCCAAAAGCAAGGGCAACTTGCCCTGGACAAACTTTTAGGTTAAGCAACCAGCCTCAGACAAGTCAAGTCAACCATGGATGGCTCGAGAGGTCCCTACTTGAACAGAACCTCTTTTCCCCTGACTGAGCTTAGAGACATTTGCTTCAGGCTATAAATACCTGACAGATCCTCTACTTAAAAAAAAAAAAACTTAATTAGGTCCCCCTACTATCAAAACTATCAATTGATTCCATCTACTTACACTATTGTTTCAATTGAGTCCCTTTACTCGACAAATTGTGTCAATTAAGTAAAATTTCTAACGGTGGGATTTGGGCCGTTTAGTCTCACGGTAGAGTAGAGGACTGAAAATCCTCGTCTCACCAGTTCAAATCTGGTACCTAGAGGAGAAGATTTTGTTTTATGGTAAAAAATTCATTCATCTCGGTTTTTTTCAACAAAAAAAAAAAGAAGAGAACAGGGGTCCTTGAATTGGAGTCTTTGGAACAATAATTGGTATCTTTATTAACGCAAGGGCTATAGCTCAGTTAGGTAGAGCACCTCATTTACACGCACACCAATGTTTTTCAGGGGAGTCTATCATGCAATCAAAAGAATTGAGGTGAGGCAATAGCTTAACAAGGCGATGATCAGTAGCTAGTCTGAGAGGATGATCAGCCACACTGGGACTGAGACATGGCCTATACTCCTACGGGAGGCAGCAGGTTACCGTTCATATGTTATGATATGAATATACCACACCAATTCGTTATGTATAGATGATGAGATTCCATTGGTAAAGCCAGAACCACGTCGGTAACCTAAGTTAATTCGCGAGGTTTTTTAAAACCACCAGTGAGATCTAGTTATTCTAGATGCTCGTCAAATCTAAAAAAAAAAAGGTTATTATTATTTGTATTCCTCGGAAACCCCCATCCACATCATCATTCAAGATTTCTTGGCCTACTATTGGCTAAACCACCTAGGTGGTCCCGCTTATGGGGTAAAATCAATATGTTCTAAGAAGAAATTCTTCGAATTGTATAATCGTCAATCACTGACATTGGTAAGCGGTCTGTTCTTGGAGCGGAAGCAATTTGCTTAGCTTTACATCCATCCCAAGGTATCATTTCTAACACATCGGTGGGGCAGGCTCCCTCGTTACTGCTCAAAGGAGAAGTAATAGGTAGGGATGACAGGATTTGAACCCGTGACATTTTGTACCCAAAACAAACGCGCTGCGCCCCTAGGTATTCTCTACCTACCCACCTGTGTCGGTTTCGGGTACAGGTACCCATTCTCTTATCATTTCCGATTGGGCGATCCATTAATCCAGCTGGCTGAAGATTATAAATGGATAATATTTATTTTCCCATAACAATGAATACTATGATTCACATTTCGAACAGGCATGAATACAACGTCTATTGGATAGCTTCTGTTTGCTTGCATTGTATTATTTGGTCTACGTACCGATGCCTCCTTGGTTCTGGACAAAGAAAAGCCAATACTTTTTTTTTCAAAAAAAAAGAAAAAAACATTCCCTGTACGCTATTTTACGTATTCCGTACTATAAAGAAATTGGGAATAGAGAATCTATATCAAAAAAGGGGTTGCATATTTTTTCTTTAATTTCCTTTGATAAAGGAGGTAGGGGTGCAGAGACAGCCAGGAGGTTTGCCTAGAAGCAGCCACCCTTGAAAGAGTGCATAATAGGTAGTTAGTTTATCAGAATCAAAGTCAAAGCTTGGATAATGGGCTTTGATTTTGTGACATCTGTTAGAGGTGTTCCAAAAATGTCTGCAATCGAGTAAATAGCTCTACGAACTAATGGATCGGATCGAATTGTATTTCTACCCTTGAACTCCTCTAGACCAGATGGGCCTCTAATCGAGGGTAAAACTCCAGAAATTAGAAATGCCAAAATAGGAATAGCACTTGATATTATTAGAAATGCGATTATACAATTCGAACAATTTTGAATTCGCCTGAAAGAAAAACTAAGTAGGTACTTATTTCTTTTTCTTTGCTTTTTTATTTGTATGGACTGCGACTTTATTATTCTTATCTTCTTTCTTTTTAACTCCCCCCCCCCCCCCCAAACTCAAAACCAAACATGAGAATTTCCTCTCATCCGGCTCAAGTAGTTCCAAGATCAGAATATTTGGAGGATTCTTCTGACCAAAATAGAAAATATATTAAAACACTAAAGAAGTATAATAAATTTTACTAAATGAATAATATAACTAAATAAATAATATATATATATATATATAAATAATAACTCAATTCGAAAATCTAGGATTTGAATTGCTATCCTATCATTTATCTTTATCCTCCTAAATTGCATTGATTTATCTTAAAGGTTTCATTTCAATATTGCAGGGTGTATCGACATAAAAGAAATCACGCGTGTTGAATGGATCCGAGAAGGTAGGGTTCCTCTACAAACCATTCGGGTCAAAATTGACTAAATGTAAAGGCGCATAGTAGATTGATATGAACATGACGAGCTGTCCCACAATAAACCCAGTTGTTACTGATACCATCTTCTGGGTTCCTTTGGGCAACCCTCTCAGCAACTAAGAGATCCATTCGAGAAACACGGAGACTAATTGAAGTAATGAGCCTCCCTATACTAATTGAAGTAATGAGCCTCCCTATATTGGGAGGCTCATTACTTCAATTGAGATAATGAAAAACCTTTTCATTTTTTAGTTGGAACTTTAGGCGAAGGATACTCCTAATGGGTTGAAGCCCATATCAACAGGCCTGCTGTCTTGCAAATAGTGACTGAGTGAGTTAGTTCAGCTCCACGACTTTTTTCCTTTGAATCAAAATTCACGTTATCTTCGGACACATTAGCTGACATGTGGAAAATAAAAAATAAAAAATATTCTCGGAAAATAAAAAAAGTGATTTTGAAAAGAAAAACAAAAAAAAACTTTTTGGTGTCAACTTGGTCCCTTTACTACAAAATTGTCAATTGAGTCCCTCTACTTGTAATTTAGTGTCAATTTAATCCCTCTACTTGTTAGATTGGACCAATTGAGTCCAATCCTCGAATAAGAAAATTTTGCACTTCAATCTACCACAGAAACTAGACCTGTTCAAGGGCAGGGCTACCCACCCAAACCCGTAAGCCCGACCGATATTTTAAAGGGCTTGGATAAGAATTTTAAGCCCATTGGATGAGCTTGGGCAAAAATTTAAGAATGGGCCGGACTTGGGGTATTAGAACAAAAGCCCAGGCTCGGCCCAAACCCGACCCCCGATTAAGTAAATATACTTCTTTTTTTTTTATTTATTGATATATAATATATATTAAATAAAATTTATACGTATACCATATTTTAAATAAGAAAAAGATGAATAATACATGTATAAATTGTTATTATCAAAAAGAGTAGTGTATTATAGGTAGTATATATCGTATTTTAGATTTAGAATTTTATTTATATAATTAATTAATATAGTTTAACTTTTAAAATAATTATTAAGAATATATTAGACGGGCTTTTGGATGGGTCTTGGTTTAAGTTTTCAATAATTAGGCCGGGCTTGGACAACAATAATGACATTAAAATTAAGGCTAGGCCCGACCCGAACCCGGCTCATGAACAGGTATAATAGAAACCAGTAGCGTCACCAAACCAGATTAAATGCTCAAAACAATGAGGCAAAAAGAAAAAGAGATTGATGCGATATTCAATCTTGATACATGTTCTCGAAGATAACATAAATTGGAAGCCGAAAATCTTGATTCCTACAAACTAAAGATCCCTATATTATACAACTGTTATGGATTTCTATATTATAGGACTGTTACGGATTGATAAACCAAAAAAAACAAAGATCAAGAAGAAGACCTAAAACTCTTGAGAAGCAGATCCAACATCATCCTTGTCCCTTCATTCCTTACTACAAGTTGGATGTGTCAAATATCTATCCTTTTTGTTTTGTAAACGACGGTACCATGATTAGTGATGACCCTTTGAAAATGATACAAGCTAAATTAAAACAAAAACTGAAAACCAGTTTCAAACTCACTTCCTAGTGCCCAAAGAATTCAACTTTAGATTTTTAAAGGCTAAAAATTCAAATAGGGGCCTAATGTTTAGGAAAAAGGTCATTTAAGGGCCTAACGTTTTAAAAAGGTCAAATAGCTCCCTAACCTTTTCGATTTGGGCCAAATAAGTCCAAACCAGTTATTTAGAATGCACTTGTTCTACACGCTCCGTTAATTCTAACAGAGGTATAACATCAAT
Source organism: Corchorus olitorius (assembly GCA_001974825.2). Classification (NCBI taxonomy): domain Eukaryota; kingdom Viridiplantae; phylum Streptophyta; class Magnoliopsida; order Malvales; family Malvaceae; genus Corchorus; species Corchorus olitorius. Next base: position 74,523 of record AWUE01018073.1, read on the forward strand.
TGCTTAAATATTTTTCTTTTTTTTAACCAAAAATTTTTAATTAAAACCATTAATATATAATTTATATTTTGTTTAGAACATTCAAAGGGTACATCCACCGAACCCAGATATCGGCCCAGATCCACCACACCTCTGTCGTTCTCTGCCATCTCGAACCCTAGCAATCTTTTTTAAAATAAAAAACCTTTGTTTCTTCTTCACTTATGTCGTTTTCGTCCAAAGGAAAAATAATGACGGTAGAACGAAAGCAGACCAAAAGAATGGAATAGCAGCAAAGCAGAAACTTAGATTTAACAAGAAGAGAAAACAAGCAAAGGAGCAGAATCGGTGCCCTATGGAAGTGAAGAACAACCCAAACAAAGCTTATTGAGTCAAATTTCCTTTACCGTTTTCCTTCTTTTCTTCTCATACTTTTCTTTGTTATAAAATATCTAAAATCCCTTTCGAAAGATAATAGTAGTGAATTTAATGAAATTTTAAAGAGGGGTAGCAACAACAACAAAATAGAGTTTTAAAATGTCTAGTGTATAGCAAAATGGAAAAGAATCTAACAAAAAAAGAATAAAAGGGAGAAAGCAGCAATTTCGGACAAAAAACAAGGGAATAGTCGGACAACAAAAATCAACAATGAACCAGCATCAATCGACCAAAAAAAAACCAGCATCAAGATTTGAGGAGTATGAACTAGCATCAACATTCGGGCAACAGAAATAGCATTTGTGAAGCAATAAGGAATCAAAGTTTTGTAAAGATTAGGAGTTAAAAACAAAACAAAAAAAGAAAAAGAAATGATAGAGACTTATGGCCGGCAGCTTGGGTAGATTATGACGGTGGGAAGTGATCTGGGAAGCAAGAGAAAAGATTAGAGAAAGATATTTGTTTTTTATCTTATTTTTTTAATAATTAATCAAAATCCTAATTTTTATTTAATATTAACATGATTTATTTAGCAATAAATAAATAAATAATTAAATAAAAATAATATCAATGGTTATAGTTTTGTTGTGTGCCATGTGTCATAATCTAAATTCATGACGCGCTCTTAACTATTCCTGTAAAACACGCTCCATCCTATCTAACGGTTTGGACTTATTTGGCCCAAATTGAAAAGATTGGGGACCTATTTGACCTTTTCCAAACTTTAGACCCTTAAATGACCTTTTCCCTAAAGGTTAGGCCCCTATTTGAACTTTTAGCCTTTTTAAACAACCCCATTTTGAAACTCAGATGGGACTCAAAAAAAGAAAAATAACTAATTTTTTTTTTCGAACTTGAAGAAAGCTAACTTTTAAGATCCGGTTTATTGAACTCAAAATTAGGAAACTTCCAATAGATCTCAAATACAAGGAAATCATAAAAACAACATTGGATTAGTAACTTAGTATCAGAAATTAGCTGCAAAACAAAGAAACAGGGGAAAAAAGAATCCAACGAATTCTCACGAATCCTCCATGGCCTGCTCTGCCACCTTCTTCTTCATCTTTTATTGGCAATTTTTCATATGTTGCGTTTGAAAATGTTGTTGCAATGACTATCACAGGCCTTGTTGCAATCAGTGAAAGAGAGAGAGTGGAAGCCGAGGGAAAAGAAGAAAGGCCGAGAGAAAAGGATGCGGAAATGGAAGGAAGAAGGAAACAACGACAATGAAGGAAATTAAGGCCGGCGATGGCGACGGCGTGGGAGGAAGAAAGGATGGGCGGCGCTAGGGTTTATTTTAAAAATGACAGAGGATTTTCGGTGAAGGGGGAGAAGAAAAGAGGAAAAAAATGGAAAGATTTTTTGTCTATAAAAAAGAAAATTTTCTTTATAAATTTGGACTCAATTGACCCAATGTGACAAAGGGACTCAATTGACATCAACTTGCAAGTAGAGGGACTCAATGACAGCTTTTGAGTAGAGGGACCAAATTGACATTTTTTTTTAATTTTTATTTTGGTGGGCCCCACAATTTTTCTTGTTTTTATTTTTATTTTTAAAAGAATCCTAATAAATATTATGGTGGGCCTCACTGTCATGCCAACTTAGCAGTTAACAGGACATGTCAGCAGAAAAACGGCTCTGTAAGCGATTGAACTTAATTGACACGAAATTGCAAGTGGAGGGACTCAATTGACAATTTTTGTAGTAGGAGGGACCAATTTGAGATTTTTTTGTAAGTAGAGGGATATGTCGGGTATTTTTACCACTAATTTCCTACAATCATCCAACTAGGCAACTACATAGCAAGAACCTACATTTCTACATTAATGTTTCAATCAAGTCCAATTTGTGAAGATAATATTATACATTTTTTTTGGTAGAAGAAGATAATATTATACATCGATCTCGAATAGATTTTTAGGGAAGACCTATTCAACTGATGATGTTTAAGCAGATGATCTCGAATAGATTTTTAGGGAAGACCTATTCAACTGATGATGTTTAAGCAGATGACTCGACTCTGCCCATATGAAGTTGCATCTGATTGATTTGGTCTTGTAAGGCTCCAAACCTTAATTCATCATAAAAGATACTCGGATCCATGATTAGATCAGGAATGTTGAGGATTAGACCTTCAAGCATTTTTACCACATCAGACATGGTCGGTCTAAGTGCTGGTGATGAATTTGTGCACAATAATGCTACTTTATCATTCTAATTGCCTCTTCTTTGTTGAATTCAGCCCCCAACCTTGGATCCACCAACTCCATTAAGTTTCGGTTTTGTTGTAATACAAGGGCCTGAATATAGATGAGACAACATAGAAATAACTAGTAGATATTAAGACAACATGGGAGGGGAGAGTGACATTCATAACATCTCAACCTAAAAAACATTTGAAAATTACTACAACATAAGTCTATCTTACTTGATCTTGAAGGCATACAAAATCTCCATCCAGTTGGTGTTTCGCATTTCTCTTTCCAGCAACAATTTCTAGTGCAACAATCCCAAAGCTGTAAACATCTGCTTTATATGTCAGGTAACCCCATAATGCATATTCAGGTGCCATGTATCCTCTGCAAAATATAGGCGCTATAAGCACAATATTCTCAAGATTGATATCAATTTATGTTTAACTCTACCTATGCAGTTATGTAGTTAATGAGTTTTGATTCTGGACTTGTATGCTCTTCAAAAACTTATGAACGTAGACAAACTAGTTATTCTGAATATGTCCTTATAATGGAAAAAGAAATACTATGAACATGTGAATACCAAATTATATAGATTGCAACCTTAGACACCTAAGGTATCCCATTTCTACAAAAACTTGGAGGCTTTGAACTCATTTTTAGTGCTTTCATCACCAATGCTTCTCTCAATAGCAAAACCTTCTGTTTCCAGAATGCTATCTTTTAATTTTTGGCTAGTAAGTATTCTCAAACTTGCATAATCGAGTTGTTAAAAGGAAGCAGAAAATAAGGAAAAAAATAGTTTATTAGATTCAACTGCAAGAAATGCAATGTTGGTGATCAGCAGATTCTTCAAAACAGGAAAAGAGGGGAAGAGGTAGTATAACTCACATAGTTCCAGCAACTCGGGTGCTGATATGGGTGTTTTCTTCCTCGTCGAACTTGGCCAAACCAAAGTCAGAGATTTTAGCATTGAGATCCATGTCCAGTAGCACATTGTTAGTTTTGATGTCTCTATGAACTATTTTTAAACTTGATTCCTCGTGCAGAAAAGCCAGACCTTTTGCTATCCCAAGACAAATTTTCTGCCTAGCAGGCCAGTCCAAATTCAGTTGGCTTTCTTTAGGACCTGTAGATTGACAATACATATAGTGTTTTGGATCCATTGCTTATGAAATCAACATCATATTTGGCGGAAGCTATTAAAGGAGGAGAGGAACACTCTCTTGCAGTTTAGGACATTGAATAGAAGGGAATAAAAGAGTTTAGGACATTTAAGATAATTACCAAATAAAGCACGTGCAAGGCTATTATTTTCCATGTACTCGTATACTAACAATAACTGAGCTCCCTCAATGCAACATCCATACATTTTGACAAGATTTGGGTGTTGTAAACGAGAAATCATTCCCAGTTCATTCAGAAATTCACGGTCTCCTTGCCTTGATCTTGAAGAAAGCTTTTTAATTGCAATTATAGTACCATCTAGTAGTTCACCCTACAACAAAGGTATAGCATATATAGTATTATGTTATAGTAATACTATATATCATCACATATAAAACTTTCTTCTTAACCATCATATATCAGAGAGGAAGTATTGGTAAAGAGAAAAACACTGAGGGGCAGGAACCTTGTAGACAGATCCAAAACCACCTTCTCCAATTTTATTTGCTGTATCAAAGTTGTTAGTGGCAGCTTTCATTTGTCTGAACGTAAAAAAACCAACCTGCAGATCTAACCCCCTCAGGACTTTGAAGAGATAGGGGGGGAACCAGTTAAATTAGACAATCAATTGCATGCAAGCATGGACTTGTGCAAATAACTCATCACAAATATTTGAAAGTATATGATTGTACATTGAAGTCTAGAGTACCTTGTTCCCTTGACATCTCGCGTCGAAAATAGACTTTCCACCATAGTATGCCTAAAATTATCAAAATCAGGCATAGAGCAGAAACAACAGCTCCCACTACAAACTTCATCTTCATATTTCCACCATGAGGAATTGAAGGCTTAAAATCTACAAAAAAAAAGGGGCAAAAAGGTATATATATAAACAATTATTCTCATCAAACTTCATCTCCAGATATAGATTACAGATTTACAGATCTTACAAGAGTCTACCGAGATTGCTGATATCAAAGGACCATATGTTCCTCTCCTAGGGATAGCAGTTGTCCCCTTCCCAGCCCAATGAAAACGAACTGTTAACGTTTTGTTGCTGACGTAAGTTTTAATAGTCCTATTAACTGCTTTATCAACACCCTTTGCCTCAGTTTTGATGTTGAAATCCTTCAATACAAGTTTCTCCTGCAACAACAAACTCATTAAACAAGCATCTTCGGTAACATGCAGATTATACTTCAGATTGACATGCATGATCAACTACCTGGACATAAACATCAAATATCCTTCTGCCAACACTGCGAAAGGATCTATTGTCTCTGATGACTATCTCAGCGAAGTGAAGCGTCACTGTATAACTTCCATTTGCTAAGCAACGAAAGTAATAAGTCAGAGAAAGGGGAGAGAGGCGTGCCCTTGTGTATAGTTCAGAGTTGTTTGTTTTGAGAATGGAAACATTTTGGGCTATATAGTCTCCTGCAGAAACGGCAATATCCCAGAAATGCCCAGTGCTACTAGTTTCCCATGTCTCTTTGACATGATAGTATTTGGCTGGGCCTCCCTTATCATCATCTGCTTCATAGTTGATGCCTTCAATAGTTGTTGCTTCGCCACCACAATTTATATGCACTGAATACTGATCTATGAAAAATGAAAAAGTAATGGTGATCAGATTGACCAAATTATAACAGGAAGCGAAAAGGAATAAATTAGGACCAGAAACATCTTACCCTATATATATTTGCATTTTATTTTGAGCAATTAAAGATTTACCTTTTAAACAAGGGTAGTTCTTCAGGCAGATATCTTGTCCTCTAGATCAGGGTAGTATGACAAAGAAGCATCAGTCCAAAGCGAAAGAATTAACAAAAAACATGGTAGTTCTGTTTTGTGCAAACAATAAGATACAAACTTACGAGTTTTTGCTTCCTGAATTGCTTTTGAACAAATTTCTGATAAACAAAAAAACAGATCACTTTGATGTTTCAAAAATTTACAAAAGTGGAGAAGTAATACACAGCATGGTAATCCAAATTGAGAGGGCGTTTTTTCTTACAGATTTTCCCCACAAGAAGCCAACAAAGAGCTTTCAGACAAATTATAATTATAAGAAAGATCTGTCTGGCTGCAAAAGAAGTACAATAGATTATAATTAATGAGATAACAAGGTGCATTAGAGTTTGATAAAGATAATAACCTTAATTAGAATTTATACAGGATATCTTTCCAGGAATTGTACCCTTCAGAAGTTACAAAATAAACATTTTGGCTCATCTTTGCATTGCTTCAAGATAAATAGTGGACCAAACAAGGCAGAGAAATTTCCTTCCTATAAAAGCTTTTTGACAAACAAAATCTACCCAAAATACATGTGCAGTGTTTTAAATCTTTCATGTCCTGCACTTCATACAGGACTTAGGACTACATGCCAGTTGTAACTTTTAAATAAAGCAGCATCTCTATTTAAGTCCTTCCACAACCTGTTTTTCTATAGGAGATATCACGTAGCATAAATTGAGCTATAAGAAAGCTTCATACTGTAAATATTTGCTCAAGAGTCTTTAATGAACTGAAAAAAAATACAAAAATATGGTAATGTCAAAAATGTAGGTAAAGTAGGACAGTATACATACAAGTGGCCATCTCTGAAACTTATCCCTTCCGGAATGCGCCCAGTAAGCAAGTTGCTTGTCAGATACCTATTCAGCAAGGAACATAATTAAACAACATTTAAGCACTTTTATCGGCACTTATGCCTTGAAAGGTTGTATCTGAATTCTGAAGTTTAAGTGAACTAAATAAATTTGACCAAATTCAAAACTTCATATAGTTATTTAGGCATGCAGGGTTTTTTTTTAAAAAAATTTTTAAAAATTTTTTTTTTGGTATAAACTTTTGTGGTAGTGTGAGTGAGAAGGCTAATTTTATGGTGATGTTATCCATGATCTGGGTCAAGTGCATGGTTCAGATAAAAGAAACAAATGACTCTATTAGTATCAAAAGGATTTAAAGTTTATAGGAGTAGAACTCTGTGAACTAACCAAAGGAATAACAGGAGAAAATATGATTGACTGTTACATTCAAAAGCATAGTATATAAACAAGTGTTCTTCCGCTGGGTTTAAAGATCATATATTCTGAGTTTCAGATTAGTACACCTCAAAAATTCACAGTACTTGCATGTATTGCGTTTTGCCAAGGCTTTCAGAACCTAAAATGCTACCTTCCAATTTGTTGAAGCTGAGATCTCTGTAAGAGAAAGAGACAAGTCAGTGCTTCAAAACTACACAACAAAAAGTTTCTGAATGACGAATTGAAATGTGAAATCCATGATATAGAGGAGCGCATTGAGCATTCAAGCATATAAGATGTTGGAATTCTCAAGATGCTGATGATAGCAGATTCATGATATAAATATTCAACTTTCAGGAAAAATGAATAATTTAACCATTTCCCTAACCAAGAAGAATAAGAAGTGATATGTCACAATATAGTGAAACATAAATAATCAAATTAAGATTAAACAAGAGTATAGGAATTACAAAACTATCATTTGTGAAAAGTCCCATATGTAATTTGGGATTCGTCCAGATATATTGCAGCTACGCAGCATCCTGCAATAAATTAGAGTTTAGTATCCCAGATGGGGATTAGTGTAGCCTTGGAAAATCTTGTAAGTGGGAATACTTACAATCTTTTCATATCTTTCATATGTTCTAAGTTCGGAAACTTTGAACCTTCTCCAGGTAAGTCACTGATTCTCCTGAAAAATTTTGTGTCCTAAATAAGTTACTTAAAAGAGAAGATGCTTCCAGAGCAGTACAATCAAAAGCTATTAAAGCAAACTCACAGTTCAGTTAAATTATGCAAGGCAGATAAGCTGGAAGGAATTGGCCCTTCAAAACCACTAGCTTGAATCTCTCTGTCAGCAAAAGGAATTCTATCAAATTGATGAATACATACCTACTACAGATGCAGTAGGTACGTATACAGAGGGATAGAAAGAAGCTTACAATTTATCAAGTTGCTTCCAACCATGAAAAATGTTGGGTATTTTTCCAGTGAAGTTGTTACTGCTAATCCTACTGGATAAACCTCATATATATAAAGCAGGAATACTTAACAATGCAAATCAAGCATTTGTTAACAGTATGATGTTAGATAATTAATTCCTGAAAACACTTACAGTTCTTTTAGATTGGACAGCTTAGTTAGGGCCAAGGGAATTTCTCCTGTGAGAAAGTTAGCATTAAGAGTACTGCATTGACCCCAAAGAGGAAGAATCAGTCAAACTTCAACAGAGTCAAGTTTTGGTCGAATTATGCTAATTATTTGACAGAGATAGACTGGTAAAATGGTAATTAATCAATAATTCATTCATGAATAGATGTAATAATAGGGAAATGAAGGACTAACAGGTTTTCCAGGTTAACCAAGTTTCCTAGCTCAGGAGGAATACTCCCAGAAAACAGGTTGCTCTCGATCGTCCTGAAAATATTATACTAATTAATGAGAAAACAATATAATGATTTTAAAGACAAAAAGAAAGAGATCATACAGAAGAATTGATAAGCAAGTGACACGTACAAATATGTCAGGCTGGTAATGTTTCCTAAATAGCCTGGAATTGGCCCTGAAAGGCGATTCATTGAAACAGACCTGAAATGAATGAAATTCGTATCAGTTGACTGAAGGGTAAGCTTCTAAACAGGCTTAATTTGAAGTGCACAAGTAGCTTACAGAATCTCCAATAACTTCAAAGCACCCCATTCACGAGGTATTGTACCATGAAGATAATTTTGAGTGAGTTGTCTAAAATCAACAGAAAAAAAAGAAATTCAAAATTGGAGAAACTTGATCTTATTTTCTGGTTTCTGCAGAGTAAAACCCATCAATTATAAGTATAACCTTATGAATCTTACATTGTCTTAATATATGGCAGCTTGACAAGTGAGCGTGGAAGAACACCATCAAGATCCTGTCCACTAAGATAGCTGTTCCAAAAAGTACAAAAGCCTTTTAGATGCATGTCCAAGTGACCAAGTCCAATTCAAACCTCCAAAACATGTTTTACTTGAAGAAGAAGAAGAAGATGTTAGAAGCTGAAAAAGTAATTGCAAGGACATACATACATGCCATCAATATGACATTGACCATTGGGGAAGGAGCAATTGCAAGTGACAGTACTGTTGTTAATAGCCCTTGGCTGTTTTGGCAGAGGCGGCGGAGTAAACCAGCTTGACTTATTGTTGCATGGATTCTCACTGAAATTCCAGTCCTTCTTTCCGAGGTCTGCAGCTATCTCACGAAGAGCACGTACTGCACACAGACAAAAGACACGAAAAACGAAGAAATGAAATGAAACCCATTGATCCACCAAAGAAAGAAAAGAAACCCATTGGAAAAAGGAAATTCAAATTGGCCTTTTTACTCTCTTTGTCCATACGAAAAGGGCTAGTTTCAACCAAGGCAATGTGGGCTGGTTCTGGTTGGGCTAGAATAGTCTAGAAAAACGGGTTACCCATATAAAAATAGGCTAGCGATGGGCCGTACTAGCCCACTAAAAATATGCATTTTGCTGTGTAAAGGCAGGTCAGGTTAGGTTCAGACTATTTTCAGGTTCGGGTTTACATAAGGTCAAGTTCATTTCATGTTCGGGTTAAATTCAGATTAGGTTAAATTTGGACTTGGGCCATTTTTTGGTTCAAATTTGAGTTGGGTTTTGACTTGATCATTTATCTTTGTTTTTTTTGGGTTAATTTAATAAATTTTGGCTTAATTAGTGTTGAATTTGGGTTTTTCAGGTTTAGGTTTCTTTCAGATCGTTTTTTTTTTCTCTTTTTCTTTTTTCCGGCTTCGATTTCGGGCAGGTCAGGTAATTGACTTTTTTAATCAATCAGCTTCAAGTCAGGTTCGGATTTCTCGAACGGGTTTTTTTAGGTTGGGTTCATTTTGGCACTTCTAATGCTGTGCCAACCCATATTCTTAAAGGTCAAAACCAACACAGCCTATAACTAGTCTTGTTCGTGGTTCAGTTATGGTTCTTAGATGAAAAGAACCGGAAAGGTTCGATTAAATCTTGGTTCTAAGCGGTTTTGGTTCGGTTTTTGATTCTGAACTAAAATTTTTATTTTTTAAAACTATAATATTTAATTAGTTAATTAGTTTTATTTTTGAAATATAATATATATACTAAATTCAGAAAATTAATTTAGAAAAAATACATTATAAATTTTATAAATATATAAATAATTAAAATAATAAAAAATTGAAACCAAAATGGTTCGATAATTAAAATTGGAACCAAAATGGTTTGAATTAAAATTTTTTTATCTTCCCTAAGGTTCCGATTTGGTTTCGAAATCAGAACTTTTTTCTTAGTTCCAATCACAATTTGGTGACTACGGTTTCACGTCTAACCATGGACACGGGTCACCTACGTACCTATAACACATGGTGCGCGCCTTACAATTCATCCATATGCCATCCCTGACCAAATCATTAGTACCCAAATAGCACCATAAAATTGTAAAAAAAGTAAAAATTGGACTCCAAACTTTTATTTTTGACTTGTTCACGTAACTAATTAATAGCTCAATTAAATCCTTACTTGTTGATCAACGACATAAATATGTTCAAAATTAAAGTTTAGGGCATGCAATTTGACAATTTTAAAAATTGTGAGAAAGTGAAAATGCACTTTTATTTTTGCCTGTTAACCCCTTTGTTGCACCTTGAATTTTTATTTTTGGCCCCGTTAGCAGCCCTTTGGAAACAAAATTTATACTAACAGCTCTATGAATGTTCAAAATAAAAGTTCTGAAATGAGTGGTTGAAGTAGTTTGGCACTTTGTTTCCCTTAAACAATATTTGGAGCTTGAGTTTTGTAAATGAAATAAAAATTAAGGACTTCCATCTGACTAACCTCCATATAAACAGAGTGGCTAAAGAATTATGAAAAAGAAAAGAAGAAGAAAAGTTGATGCAACTTTTTAAAAAGAAAAGTGGTAGGATTCAGATAATAATCCAATCATCTATATATATCTATAATATTTCAAACTACATGATGTTTGAAGTAATGAATTAGGGAAGAGGATATATAGACTTACCTTCAGAATGTGGAGGATAAGGCGACTCCACTTGAGCTTCAACTTTATAATTTGGTTCCATGCAAAGCAGCATGAAGACTACAAGAATAAAAGGCTTCATTCTTGAAAAATCACTGGCAACTTCCATGCTTTCCTCCAACTGCTCAGCTTTGCACTCTCATCTCTCGTCTGAAAATCAAGTTCCACTTTTGGCGTGGATGATGATGATCCGAGATTCTTAACTTATATTATGTCCCCCAATTGTCGGCAGTTTAGAATAGACTACTTTTCCAGGTAGAGTTTTTTTTTTTCGTTTATTTATTGTTTTTCTTAGATTAAATATATATATATATGTATGGCAAATTATACAATACACCGGCGGTGGAGTTTAGCAGACTACACAAGCGGGTGCTGAAGGGTGACATGTGTCCTCTAGGGACTAGATTGAAATATTTAAAACTTAATTAATTAAAAAAATGGACATGTGTCAACTCCACAACCCGCTTGTGGAGTCCAAAATTTACACCGCCGGTGTATCAAATAATTACCCTATATATATATATCACTTTCACGTGCGTTGCGTGTGACCCAATCTGTTTTTAATTAAATGAATATTAAAATTTTAAGCATACTACTAATTTTGTCCTAAAGAAATCTATTATTAGAGCTGACAAAATTTCACCCGAGTGCGGTATTCGACTCGATCGCATGAAACCAAACCTTATCCAACCCGATTCGACCAAAAATCCGCTCAATTCGAAACTGACCTGACCCAAATCCTTAATGACCCGAACCAGATTAACCCGAGAGATTAATATGAAATTACCCGAATCGGGATATATTATATTTAAATAACCCGAATTCGAAAAGACCTAAACCTGAAAATCGAAGGCTCAAACCCGAAATTATCGGAACCATATGACCCAAAACTGAAAAAAAAGACCCAAACCAAAATTGACCAAAACCCAAATGACCCGACATTTGAGCGATCCGAACCCAACCTAAAATTGAAAATTAACCGAACCCTTTTAACCCAAAATTTCGTTAACCCGAAACTGACCTAAACCAAATCCAACCCGACCAGCCCATTCGTATATACATTGGGTTTTACTATCAAAGTAACATAATAAATTATCCCACACAAAAAAAAATATTAACAAAGTAAAACATCAAATTTAAACCCACAGTAAGAGTTATATTTATCAAGTAAAAAATTAATTATAAGTCCAATAAAATAATTGCACGTTAGAGAATAATAAATTTTAATCATAATACATTATTATAAACTATCAAATAGTAAAATGCCAATTATAATAACTTTTTAAATTAAAATGGAAAAAATAAAATAATTATAAAATATTAAATTTAATTAAATGAAAATAGAGTTTTTAGTAGAATACAACTGTATATTAAAAGAATTAAATATATCCAAATTTTTATTGAAAAATAGTAAAATAATAAAAATAAAGTAATTATAAAGATATTAGATTTAATTGAAAAAAATAGAGTTTTTAGTAGAATAAAACTATAATAATTAAGTAATTACATTTAAGAAATATGTTTGAAAAATAAGAATATAATGGTCGATTCAAAAGTTTTACAAAACTCATACTTTTATATATATATATATATATATTATAGTATATTAATATAGTATGGGAGTGATCCATGATTTAAGTTATTTATAACTTTTTTTTTTTACATTTTCTATATTTTCTTGTAGAATTATATTCCACTAATTTGATTGTTGAATTTTAAACAGGAAAAGTATCATTTTCCCCCTTGAATTTGTGACGTTTTGCTCCTGAACTTCAATTTTGGACATTTTACCCCCTGAACTTTCAATTTAAACCCTTGTTACCCCATGAATAATAGACGTCATCAAATCCGAATTGAAGTTCTTGTTGCTTAGGAGGCAAAATGTCCAAAATTAAAGTTCAGGAGGCAAAATGTCCAAACCGTACAAGTTCAGGGGACAAAACGTCGACCAAACCGTACAAGTACAAGGGGCAAAAGGGGCATTAAACCGTCCGACGTGGCATGCCAGGTCAGCGCCGTAATGGTGCCGTTAGTCACGTCTGTTATTCAGGGGCAACGGAGGCTCAAATTGAGAGTTTAAGGGGCAAAATTAAAGTTCATGGGCAAAACATCCAAACACTACAAGTTTAAGGGGAAAATGGTACTTGCCAATTTTAAACTCTATTTACATATATTTCATGTCAAATTTCAAGTTGTTTGCATAATATTTCTTACGGTTAAATAAATGTTGGAAATATTAAAATTTTAGTCTCAAATTCAATCAATATGATAAATGTATCACATATTGACTTAAATTTTTACAATTTTACATTATGATATGTATAATTAGAATATTAAAACTCAATAATTACCTTCACAAAATATTCCTCATAATAATAAGTATTTTTTTTCTATTCATGAATATGATATTGAAATGAGCTACACAATAGGAGGTAGTTCTCTCTTTTTCCATAATCCCACTCCACCTATATATCCCAAGATTCAAACCCGAGACCTCCCACAAGAAATTTCAAATTTTAACCATTTGGGTGTCCTTAGAGAGTAGAGACACTCACTCATAATAATAATAAGTATAATAAAGCAATGTAAAACATTTTGCCTTTATAAACTTTTTAAGTGCTTTGGCATCAACTTTCCTGGATAAGATTCGAGGGCTAGTACGTACGTACAAGGATGGAACCCAAAATGTAAAACATTTTGCCTTTATGAGATAAAGAGTGTTAGGGTTTACTTATATTATATATACTAGATCCTTACCCACGCGCTTCGCTGCGCGGGGCTTGGAAAATCAACAAAATCTTTGTTTGCTTTTGCAAAGAAAACTGTTTGGATTTTTGTGCTTGACATGAGTTTTAATCTAACTTAGAAGAGGTGGAATAGGATCTTCTTATCTGCTTTTCCTTCTTTGTGACTTCCTAAGTACTTGGAGCAAGTTAACTGTTAAATTCGTAGGATTCCTTGGGATTTCTTCAATCAACACTGCCCTCATATATGAAAAAAGCCAGACTCCACCAGATACATTCATGGCTTCTACAGCAAAAACTCTTTCATTATATTATCCATGACTAAACATTACTTTGTAAAAAATTAAGTGCAAAAAACTTATAGTTTTGCACTTTTATTTGCTACTGCAGATAAAAAAAGAATTCCTAAGTCTGAACTAATATACACTTCTACTACAGATAGGGGGAACACTTGCTAAGTCTGAACTTATTAATCTAAAAAAAGGAAATCAAGCCTATTTCTTAGAACTCTCAAACTCTGAATTCCTTATCTTTGAGAGTTGGCATCGTAAAGGTCAACAACAAATTGGCAGAGGTTTTACCTCCTTTCTT